>OZ057406.1:41410896-41535529 GCA_964056735.1 Allodiplogaster pararmata
ATGTAAAAAAAATTAATTTAAGAAAAATAATAATTAAAAAATATAATTTAAAAGGAATTGTTTTACATTCAAATATATATGAAACTAAGTGAAAGTGAGGTCTGTAGCGAATTCTGATCGAATGTCTTTGTAGACAGGCTGTGTTTTTCCTCGAAACGCTTAGTAAAAAACCTAATTTTTCATTTCTTATGAAGGAAACAGATTAACTTCATATTAAACCATTTGTATGAAAAATTAATGATACTTCCAATAAAAACCTTTGACATGATTGGGTTTTTCTCCTCGATAATCCAAATCAGAAAGGGTTTTTCTCCTCGATAATCCAAATCAGAAAGGCTACACGCAATTCTCTGTGAAAATCTATGGTCTTCTACTAAATCTGCCGCTCGCATTATGGGATGAAGGTTGTTGTGTGAATACTTTTTATGAGTGCATTGAGGAGATTGAGAATGATCCCCGGTGACCTACTCTTTTCCTTGGTACTACACTCGCTCTCTACCTCGCTTTCTCTCTCTCTCTCTCTACTTCTACCTTGAGACAAGAGCCATGGAGTTCGCGAAGAGAAGGGGAGAATGAAAGGGCAAATCATCTCTATTCAAAACCGTGTCCTCACTGTCCTTCCAGTGCTCTGGTTCATCAAAGAAACTTCTGTTTCTTCTTCCTCACACAAAAGAAAGAGACCAAGCACACACATACACACAAATTATTCTCCTACTACTCTTTCTCTGATCTTCGATACGATCTCTTTGGTTTTAAAATAGAGAATGGGTCATGGCGACCACAGTATTATTTTCTCAGATTTATAAATTGATCTAGCAGAAGCACCATGATTGAGATATTCAAAACTTATATACTTGACTTTGCACGCAATTTCCAAACTTTAAATGCGAAAATTTGTCCTCTATTCAGTTAATCATCTTATAACCTTCTCTTCCATCCTTTATCCTCTATTCAGTGAATCATCTTATAACCTTCTCTTCCATCCTTTATCCTCTATTCAGTAAATCATCTTATAACCTTCTCTTCCATCCTTTAACCCCAAACAAACTGAGCACAAATCTTAATATAATTCACGTATCTTCATATACACACTAAAGGAGTGAATGTTTCATCGCCGTGATCAGTTTCATTGTGCGCTTTAGACTTATGAAAACACTTCTGACACCTTTCAAAAGTTTTAGAATCATGATTGAGTTTTAACAACTAATAAAACTGATAAATAATTGTAAAAACTAAGCCTGGCTTAGTTTTGAAAATATCCTGGCACATATAAAAAATGGTAATTTTAAACAAAGTACCAGTTTTGGTTTTTAAGGGTACCTTGTTCATTCTCTTCCCTAGATTGTTGACAGTATCGTATTTCTATTATAGTTGCTCCTTCCTTCACACGCAGCCTTCGCAGTTATGACCGATATTCCTCCCTAATATACATACATGAATGGAACAGAGTAGATATAGGGCGTAAGACCGTTTTTGAGCCTCCTTTTACTACCGAATCATGGAAGACAAATCTCTCTCTCTCTTCCACTTTTCTTTTCCTCACTCTGTGCTCCGCATCCTCTTTTGTGCTCTACATGATGAATAGATTGAGAGAAGGTGAAGGTAGAGAAGACTAATTGTCGCACTCCAAATACTTTCTCTTTTAACCACAGTGTGAAATTGGTTGCAGCGTACCAATGTGGAGAAAGAGTGAAGGGATAGTACTGGAGAGAAGCGAGAGGAAGGTATGGAGGGGTACAGATACTGAAGTACTCTCTTTCGCTATCCATGAATCATACGAACTTGATCGTTTTCGAGCGATTTGAAGATCCAGCATGGAAAGCCAATACATCATAGTTTCAATATAGATTTCATTCCACAACAAATAACCAAATAAATACGTTCCTATAAAGTGGAATCTTTGAAGTAATTAGAGACACAGGAAAGCAAGGGTAAAAAAAGAAGAGTGATATACATAGAGCTCATCGAGTTAGACTCACTCGTTTTGGAGGCTTGTTTGAATAATTTAGGAGACGATAAGATCAACGAGGGAAACCAATAATCAAGTGTTGACTTACTTCTATTCTTTTACTATTATTCCCTATGTTCTTGTTATTTGTCTCTCTCTATATATTATATTTCTTCTCTTCACTGATTTTCCGGGTTTCCAACATAAACTCATACTTTCTATGTCGCCTTTCTCATATTCTGAGTATACATTTACACAAATGGGTCGAGGGCAGTATTGGTGGACAAATCAGAACCAGATGTCCCTTTTATAGATTCATGCAACATTTCAGATATCCGCCCTCTTCCAGTTAATCACATCCTGAACCCAATTCGAGCATGACCCTGAGGGTTGTAATATTGAAAATTTGAAGAAACTGGGAAAGCTGTTTGGAATGGGCAAGGATCTTTTCTTCTTTGACTTAATTTAGATTCGAAGCAGCCACGTTCATTGCTTGCGCTCCTCTCTTCTTTCCCTCCGAGCGAAGGAGGCAGGCAGCTTTGCCATTTGCATCAATGTCATTGGCAACGAAATATTGGCGACAGGAGATAGGAGGAGAAGAGTGCATCAAAGGTGGAACAATTCTAACAAGAAGGGTTTGGCCAATGTGAGTCAATTCGTGAAGCGAACTACAGTAATCAGTTTTCCATAAATTATGCTATCGCGACGATATTTGTAAGAAGAAAAAAAGTTTTACTTGAGAGAACATTCGTTCTAAGAACTACAAATGCTGAGTCATGTCTAAATTTTTATTAGCGCTCATGTGAACAATTTTGATTTTCAATCAAATTAGTATTCTACTTTCGAAAAAGAGATTACGCAAAAGTCACAATGACACCAAAAACAATGTTGCAATATACTCGCCAGTGAATAAGATATCCGCTGAATTTATCGAATTAGGAATCAAATCACAAAAATGAGTAAGTCTGATGAAGCTAGCGCATTACAGCAATGACAAAGTCTTCATTTTTTACAGCTCCGGCGTTGTAATTGAACGACTCTGAATCAGGGTTGTCTTGCTTTCTTGTTCTTCTCATCTAGAGAAGTTTCGTCACTTTCCTATGCTCACTGAGTTCTGCTTCTTCGTATGCTGTGAGCCAACCACCCCACTCCCTTCCTCCTTTTTCTGCGAATTCTATTCTCCCTAGGCTTGCACCCCCCCATTCCTCTTTCAATGAAACTCGATGCCCATTATTTTCTTGCTCATTGACGTCCTCCGTGTGTTTGTGTGCTGCAAGAGCGCGCTCTCTCTACGCTAAGGGCAAATCTGTGGAGAGGTAGTTGATGCTGTCGCAGTTCTACTTAAAGAGACTAACGCATGGGGGGAGCAGGACGTTGAAATAGAATCGAGAAAGAAGTGAGTGGGACGACTTACAGATACTTCGAACAAGCAGCAACATTGGATATTTACTCCTTCTTTTATCTCGCTCTTTCTCTTTTTCTATCTATCTCATTATCTTCGAAACATCAGAAGTCTACTCTAAAGTATCTCTGGGGAATACATGCAAGAGCTACGACAACTAATCTAATCAAGTAATACGCCAACTCACAAAAAGCCTCATCCCGTTTCGTTTTAAAGCCTCAGTTGTACTAATTCGTGAAGCTTAGACTGGCTTTATGAAAAAATCTTAATGAATTTCTTCTAGAAGAAGAACTCACTTATTTAAACACACAAACTAACAGAGTTTAAAATAATAGCAAGGGAATGGAAAGAAGTATTTGATGTCTCCGAAGAGAAGCTCTTATTACTGTTTCCATCCTTCTTTGAAGTACAATACAACATAAGCTCTTCGGTCGTGTGGAAATTGCCTATTTTAGTTAACCTTCCTCTTTCCTATGTCGATAATTTCTGGGACAAGAGTGAGTAAAGAGAAAAATAGATAAAATGCAGGGGGAAGGAACGAGACTTGGGACACAAAATTAGAAAGAGACGAAGGAAGAGTAAGTTAGAAAAAGTCGAAGACATGAATAATCGTGTTCAGCCGGCTTAAAGATACCTTAGTACACCCTTCATACTGGTACATTTTTATAGTTGAAATTAAATCATCCAAACAAGTCAATAAAAGCACTGAAGAGAAGAAGAGAGGTCTCCTTACTTAACCAAACTCCTTATTTTTTAGTCGAAGAGTTATAATACTTTAAACCTTCATAGTTTTCAATCTGAGAGAGAGAGCTTTTCCACGCTTTGAACACCGATTCAGGTCTGAGTCGGAAGCTTATCAAGGCGAGCAATGAGCTCATGTTTGCGGAAAACAGTGCCTGTGGCTCAAATTTCCTACCAATATGATGTGTGTACGTTGTAGAACATGGAGGGTGAGAAGAGTGAAAGGCGAGAAGAGAAGTAAGGGCGGGTTGAAACGGTTCGTGGTCCGAGGCTGGGCAAGAATGGGCGCACATTTGCTCTTCTTCTCTTCTGCATCTTCCACCACTGCCGCACAAATAGAGAAGCACTACTTGCTAGTAGCACAACATTGACTTAGAGGTTGCGATAGAAAGACTACTTCTCAGATCTACACCTGGGATACTCTCGCCTTCTTTCTCTTCTTACATCTCCATATTTCCTGTATGCTGTCGCTATTCTTTCTGTGGTCTTCGTATGTACTTTCCTTCTTTTGTGCTAGCGACACCAATATGAGAGGAAGGATATGAGTAAGCAAGTATACGAATTCAGTCCCCCACCTCTAACTTACTCCCTTCCTTCTGTTGTATTCTGTGAAGAATCTCAAAGGAAGATGTACATAGTGATCAATAAACAATACCAGACAGCGACCGAGATGAAAGATACATAAAGGGAGAAAGAGAAAGATAGAATTTGAAATAGATAGAGAAAGAAACAAAGAGAAAAGAGAAGAAAAACTGAAATTATTAATAAACCTCCGTTTTCAAGGAAGGCATCATAATTGTTGGACCTTTCTCATGTGGGAATGAACGAAAAGAAAACGAATCAAGAGCGAGAAAAGAATGACTCTTTTGCAGTTATTTTGCACTTCATTAATATGAATTCGACTCGAATGATATACTTCTTCTGAACTCAATAGCTCTTTGTTGTGAAATATTTTAACTATAAAAAACTTTTTTGACGTTATTTTGCAGGTCTTTCCCATCAAAACCCTTTTTAACCGTTGTTTTTGTCAATCTGTTGTGGTATATTTGAGGAGTAAAAAAGTATTGTTAGCTGGGTAAGATGCGGACCTTGCATTTCTGGCTCCAGTTCGTCTTGATGTACAATATAACATGTATACAACTTCAACCTTTCAAGAGTTTTAAGATACTTGAGTTGTTGAAGAGGAGGACGATACTACCGTGAGGGGAAAGAGGTCGGAGAGGAAGAAAGGGACAGAAGAGAGAGAAGAAGACTCAAAGTGAAGAAGACCAAAGAAATGGAGATGAGAAAGAAATAGGAAAAAGGACGAATTATAATGATGATGGTTGGCTGTGCTCGCATTGGCCTTACTTAGCCATGACTCTCTATCTTTCCAGCAGAGGCTCTCGCTCTCTCTCTTTACAGCCATGACTACCTCTAATGCTCCTCCTAGCCCTGACACTCGCTCTTCACTCTCCCATCCATGAATCTCTCTCGTCATCCTCTCTGAAACGTGTGAGGAGACACTTTCAGTATCCAATAGAGTTCTTAGTTTCCTATCTGCTAGTTTCTTTCATGCTTCTGCAATCTCGACAGCTCGCAGATATAAATAGAAGGAGTTTTATCTACAACTTACAACATTGAAATAGAGAGAACGAAAAGAGATATTTCAAGAGAAAAAGAGGCGGTGAATGATGAAGAAAAACTAGAGAATTATAGGCAAAGACACAAAAAAAATTCAGAATCAAAAAATGGAATCAGAGAAAGATATTCTCAAATAAGGTAGTGTATGTGCGTGCTCATATCTGTGATAGTAAGGGTATGAAAAAAGAGTAATAGTGAAGATTTAAGGGGAAAGACACAACAGAAGATATGCGGCTATGGTGGGAACTCATGCAAACCACTCAATTATCTACTCTTATCTCTCCGTTTACCTCTTCTTCATTTTATTCTTCTCCTTCTTTCCAGCTCTCCTTTTACTCTCTATTCGAACCTTTTTATCGAAATCATAGGCATTACATGGAGGACGTGTGAAAAACAGAGAACAGATCGGGATTTACAATTTTTATTCTGCAAAAATTATTAATTACTTTACAAAGTTTTTGTATAAAATTCTAAATGTCTCTCCAAAAAGGTATTATTCTTTTAGAAAGACAATCGCTTGACAGAGTGTGGTGCAATAAACTCAATAAATCATCAATCTACAGAACATTTTCGGCAATGAAAATTCAATTACAGTTACTATGGCACTAGAAGAATTCTAAGGTATGTTGTAAGCACCCACTCGTAGAATATTACGTACACTCGCGTTAGCATGAATCTACCTAATAAAAACCATTTTGCCCATGAAACGTTCTCTGAATAAATTCGACAGTCTACATGGATTATTGCCGAAAAGGGTCTTGAACCTGATATGAAAATGTCTATACTTTATACACTTAAAAACAACTTTGATATGCTTCATTAGACATGCACCGTTACGATCCATCGGACTTCACTCACATTCGTCTTCATAATTTATTACTACCGAGAATGAAGAAAGCGGAGACGCGGGAATTCAGAAAATGGTCTGGAAGACGTAGTCTTAAGGTGTCTGATTCCTGCTAAAAGTTTTAACCAAAGTGATGAACGGAGCAATCAACAGTAGAAATATAGGAGAAACGGCTATCTATCCGGTCATCATAGAAACCAAACCCGTGACCCGAGAGCTCTTCTGTGTGTTGAGAGATACATAACAGTTGTCAGACCTGATAGCTGCTTCACTGGTGGTTAACCAATTGTACCAGACCCGAAAATTAAACATATATACACCAAATTTCTTTGTCAGTCTAAAAATGAGTCTCTCTGCACTGCTATTTTTATGAACTGCTAGGACGCCACATCTTGTCCTCGAAAACGACGTTTAGACCAGAATGAATAATAATCAGGGTAAGGTAAGTTGAAAAAAGGGACATAGAGTGTGAGAAACGAGCGAAATCATGCGATTGGGGCAAATAAGTTTTATTAAGAGCAAATGGTTTTTTTTTGGGAAGCATACATACTTCACCGCATAGAAGAACTCTGTTGGCTGACGTCATTTCGACAATAGTGAAGTCGCCTTTTTTCAGAATAAGCAAAGTCATAGCCTTATTTCTCAAATAACTTAATCCGTCACAAACTTATAAACACCAACGCCAGATGATCTTGTAATACAGGGTGCGGCTAAAATATGGAACGAAAGTTTGATAAAAAACACTTTGAGGTAGAATGGTTCAAATGATATACGGCTTGCTTTTATTAAGAGCTCGGAAATTTTTTTCTCATTGTGATTCAAATTTTCACGTTGATCGGTTGTTTCTACGAGTTACTGTGGCTGCCCATCGCATGCAAACTGCTATCATCGATCTTCCTCTCTGAAAAGGGTCCATTTCAGACATTAACCACTCAAAATTAACCACTAGATCGTTTCGAAAACCGTGGCTAGTTTTAAAAAGACAGAAGGATTTTTGGATCGCAATAGAAGTGGACGACCAAAGACGGCTACCACCACAGTCTTTGTAAAACGAGTGCAAAGCAGGATCGCCCGTAATCAGGGTGTTTCTATCACCCGCACTGCGGGTGAAAAAAATCTATGCGCTCTTCAAAAAGTCCGAAAAACATTTAAATCTATGCAATCGAAAGAAGAAAGTTTCGATTTTTACCTAGTAAAATTCCAAGAAAAAAATTCCAAACTCTTTAAAATTCTGGAAATCTATGCGCTCGAAAAACACTATGCGGGTGGTAAGAAACACCCTGCCCGTAATGCGAAGAGGAGCATGCAGATAATGGCGAAAGAGCTCAAGATCTCAGAAAGATCCCTCAGAAGAATTGTTCATAACAAGCTGAGACTTTACTAATACCGAGGAAAAAACAGCCCTCCTAAATGAACAAAACAAGCTTGCCAGAGAAGAAAAATGCAGAGCTCTTTCGTCGCGTCTCGCAACTGACTCGCTTCCTCAGTTCATCTTCTCTGATGAGAAATTATTCAAAGTAGAAGAGGAAGGAGTTCAACCCTCAAATCAAACGCTTTCTCCCTCAAACTTCTCTGGAGACTGATAAAAAAGGCAGATGCATCGAAATAACTCAACACCCTGCTCAGGTTATGCTGTGGGGAGCAATTCGCTCCTCAGGCAAGAGTCCCTTGTTCTTCGTTAAAGAAAACGTCAAAATGGATCGACATCTGTACACGGAAAAAATCTTGAAAATGTATTGAAGCCCTGGGCAGATGCTCATTTGAAAGGAGAGGAGTACGTCTTCCAGCAAGACGGAGCTCCTTCTCACACTGCCAAGTTCACTCAAGATTGGTGTGCACCAAATCTTCCGACCTTTTTGACAAAGTCCGAATGACCCGCTTCCTCTCCCGACCTGAACCCACTGGATTACTCTGTTTGGAAATATTTACAGTCCAAGGTCTGCGCTCAACTCCTAAAATTTGAATGTTTTCAAGGCCCGCCTGACCACAAAATGGAACAATCTTTCTTGCGAGACACGATCCAGCAATTCGAGCATCGTCTCAGGCATGTTGTAAGAGAAAGAGGAGGACGAATCGAATAATTTTTCATAATTGTTACTAAACCTGTATTCAATAAACATTTTTATACTAAATACTCGATTTGCTTGCTTTTTCTAAAAACAAATGGTTAATAACCAATATTCCATACTTTTGCCGCATCCTGTAAAGTCGCATCTTATAGTTGGTATCCATTTTCTTGTCTCTTCTTACATCACCATCTTCAATTGCAGAGTTATGCTTCATTCTTGGAGCATGCAAATTATTTTTTAGGAGAATTTTCACGTCGACGAGTTCTTGAAAACGAAAAAAACAAACTAAGAACAAAATATTCAAAAACTTAACGCGCCCTTCAGGCGTTTTTAGCCAAAATGAATATTCTTCTGCCATTTCATTTTTATCAAACTCATCAACTTTTGAACAAAACTGCAGGGTTTTTGTAAACATTAATAGAAAACAATAAATGTTCTTGAGTTATTCTTTTTCTTCATATTAAACAGAGGGAGTTTGTTATTGAAATGAATAGGAACCGGCTTGTATAGAAACGTTTTCTAGTGAGCGTAGATTCAAGAGAGTTCCACAACAAAAAAATATTAATAAGCTATTTTTCAAGCGCACCTACAAATACAAATATAAATGGTATTGCAATTGAATGTACTTCTTCCACTTATAGATTCAATTGTTTCGGTTTAAAGGTTTCAAGAATGTTTCACGGAATCTCGAGGGAATATTGAATTCAGGTACAGTAGAGCAGTTCATAAGTCGTTTCCGTAACGAGAATGTGCTAAGTGAACTGGAGAATAATCTGTAGCATTTAGAAATTTGCCTTACCTGTCGCCACACATATGTATGTATCATTTACAATGTGTCTCACCAGAACCATGCATTGTAAAATTTCGATGAAATATAAATATGAATATATTTGAAAATTTGGATATTGTTGCTACCTAGGTAAGAGCGTCCAGAGGTGCAGAGTGGATCTGATCGTCAGCTGTCCATCAGAATATCTCATTCATTTATCTACTGTGCTTTTCTTCTATGACCTCACGCACACTTCATAATTTCTTATAATCTTTTTTTATAAATACCATCGTTCACAAACCTTCGCAAAAATCAGCCAAACAATTTATTTACAAACACAAAAATTTCAGGTACTTTATAAGCTTTGGCAAGAGTTACGCTAGCGAAGCTATAGAGCTTGGAAACGAGACCGTATGAAACATCTTTTGTGCAAGTTTTTAGGGATCGTGCTCAATTTCTGCGTCTTTACCGAACTTAGGTCGCGATGAAAGTTTTCCAAAGTTTTATAGAATTGCTTACAAATCTTTTCCTTTCTGTGGTAAGAAAAAACAAAGTGCTTTTTTGAGTTGCTCCTACCACATTCCGTTGAGCTTGTTAGTAAGCAGTGAAAAACTTTATTTTTAGCTTCTATCTAGTTAAAAAAAGAATGGTTGAGCTTTACCCCACGCCGTAATGCGTTTCTGGCTTCCTAGGTAGAGTGCAGCGTCAGACAGTAAATTTTTTCTCGAATTGTTTGCAGTCTCTTCGTTCTGTCTTATCTCTTATTCTTCTCCGCTTCTCATCTTGCTCTGCTTGCAGTCTATCATATCATCACCTCACACTTTCTTGGGCCAGTTTGCAGCGTCAGACAGTGCAGAGTTTGATTCACGCAGGCAATGAATTCACAAAACTTGTGAAATTTTACAGTACGCGCGGCGGCGCGGCCCCGCGGCTCTGCTCCCGTTACGTTCAGTTCATGGCTACTACTTCGTCAACCTCAACTATGAGGCACTTAAGTGTAGGGGTGAGTGTGCTCGACTGTGAGTAGCTTGGTGAGAGTTCGGACTCGCTCTGATGAGTAATTTTTGCCAAGTTTTATTTTTACATTAGAAAATTATTTTTACATTAAAAAACGTTAGGCTTAGGAAAAAGTTGGCTTCAATCCACTTCAGCCGTTCAATGATTTTTCTTTCTCAGAAAAAAGATTTTATTCATGAAAACTCCCTCTCCCCTTTTCTCCTTAGGGCTCCCCTTCCCCCCTTTGCCCCCCCCCCACCAATTTTAATAGAGCCAGGCCGTGTTTTAGGGGAGCAGAGCCGCGGGGCTGCGCCGCCGCACGTACTTTAAAATTTCACACAAGTATTCACAAACTCAGGAAAAAAGTTTTCATGTTTTTTTTGTTACTTAGGCTTAGGCAAAGTTTGCGCTATCAAGGTCAAATGGCTCAGGAACGAGACTATACGGGTTAGAAACGAGACACTGAAAAAAGTCAGAGACGCAGTCCGGCATGGGGTTAAACTTATCCCAAAATAACAAGAGTTCTACGTAGTAATTTGGGGTGAATTCAGCCTGTTCCACTCTCAAAACTAAACAAACAAACATCTGTTAATTTTGATTATACCAGGTTGATAAGGCGAAATCATGAAAACTCACTGAAGTTGGAGGATTTTCGTCCGAACGGACTTCTTCGATGTCAACGTCGTCCAACTCGATCTCGTCTTCCGAATCTCAAACACGTGAGAAATAAGAGAAAAAACGGCACCAATTTGCATAAGAGGGCTGCACTTCCCAAAAAGTAAAAACAATTTACTTGGGGGTTAATTTTTTTCAATTCGAGGAATTCATTCCATTAAACCGGCAAAAATAGAATATTTGAGAAACTTTTCAAGGGTACCGCTCTCAAGCCGTCAGGCATCGTTAACGCATCCTTAAACTTCGAAGCCTGAGTGATAACAACGAAACAATTTACCTGGAACCACTCCTCCTCCTTTCAAGTGAAGCACAGCCTAGTTAAACAAGTAGATTGAATCCATATGAGTGAATGGCTCGTAATTAATTTTTTTATTGAATGAAATGTTTCGAAACCTTCATGCCGACGAGGAGATGCCATATCAGCTTTTCGCAACAAAGAACTAGCCTGCTGGAAAAAAACCAAGTTAATGCATGACGCACAAACTCGAGAACAAACAAAAATTAATGAGAAGGAAAATGTGTATGTATGAGCTTTAAAAAACACCCTGTAATACGATGTAATAAAAAACATAATACGATTTGAGTGCCAGCCTGAGTGCAAAGTTTACATTACAACAGACAATGTTCGAAATTTAAGTAACTTGTAGTTTTTAATCTAATTTTTGTTTGGGTTACATAATTTTTCTCATCACGACATTTCGCATCGCGACAACTCGCACCCTGATTTTTCATTTTTTTTTCTTTTCCAAAGCTCTGATTATGCGGCCGGTCGTTGTACACGGTCTCGTACTTAGCCGTACGTCCTCGTTAGCGTAATCTTTACCTCAGCCCAAGCACAAATTTCAATGAAAAAGTACAAGAAAATATTTCGATTGTGAAATTTAGGTGTGAGTTCTCGTGATGCGAAATTTCGTGATACCGTTTGTCTAAATTATGGTTCATTTGTCTAATTTTTGGTCTCATGTTTAAAGTTTCTCACTACCACTTTTTAAGCGAAGTTCAATTACACAACGAAAAACACTTAGCGTTTAACCGATTTTAATGCTGTTCTACGCATGCAGTTTCCAAGCCATTTCAGAATTCAGCGATTGCTAAATTCTTATTTGGTGCCCGGGATCCGCTATCTCGCAGAGGTTTCCAGAAATAGAATGTCTCTGGAATGCAAGATCATTGCCACTCACTCGGGAAAATTTCATTGCGATGAAGCTTTGGCGTGTTTCATGCTGAAGCAGCTTCCAGAGTTCGCTGAGCATAAAATTGTTCGGTCAGTCGTATTTATAAAGCACCAGTGACAACTTTTTTACTGGAAATTGCTCCTTTTTCTCTCCCTTAAACCAAGTTTTTCCCGAAAAAACACTGTGTGATAAGTCTATGCGCGAATGTATGCGCTCACGGAAAAGCTGATCGCATTGCTTTTCCCTATGTTCTTTCTCTCTCACATTATATGTGTCTCTCTCCTGAGCATACTGTGATTATGAGACTTTCAAATCTATATATTTCCTTTGCAGGTAGTAAATATTGAACTGAGTTTCGGGTTATGCAACATAAAATTGCTTTTATAAACATTTTTCTTTGACTAATCCAGAGTTTCTTGTCTTTTTAAAGCGCTCGACTTTTTTTATTTTCAGAACAAGAGATGGCGAAGTCATTAATAAGTGTGATGTCGTTGTAGATGTTGGTGGTGAGCTTTTCAAATACTGATGTTACTAAACGCTTCTTTACGTTTTTTTATAACTTGATTTTGATTGTGAGAAAAAACCGGTAGAAGTTTGAAAAGATTGCGTTTTAATTCAATCAGATTCGGTAACCATTCCCCATAGCTCACGGTGAGCTCTCGAAAGTTTTCTAGTTTTATCCAGGCGTTAAATGAGACCGGTCTGAGGCATATTCGTACGTGTCGAGCGAATGGAAAAAGGAATGAGGAAAAAGAGTGAAAAGAGAAGTAGAGTAAAAGTGAAACAGAACAGAAGGAGAAGAGAATGTCATTCTGATCATCCTCGGCGCGAAAATGTATGCGCCAACATAGCTGGTCCGGTATCCATTTAACCCCTTCTTTTATCTGTAAAAAAATTTCCTTTTTTTTTCTAAAAAAAGTTTTTTTCAGAAATAATCGAAAAAACCGAAAACCAAAGATTAACGGCCCTGCTGCTTACCAAGTGTCTCCCACAGATCAAAAAATTACCGAACTTTGAGAGGTAATAAAGGATCTAGAACAATTAAAAGCAATTTAAAAGGTAAATAGCAATCAAGAATGAAAGATGGGTAGTTGTTGTTTGTTATCCTGTCGAGAGGAGTCCTTTGGGATAGTTTGATGAGGATCCTTTTGAGTCCGATCCTCTTCGCGAGACCCATTCGTTAACCAGAGAAGGGCAAGAGGCTATTTTACTGGCGCCTCGACTCGCCATTACAAAGTTTAGGGGAGTATCGGCTGATGTTTTATCCGGTGGCATGCCTAGGCCAGTCCGGCATCGCCCTTTGTTGACGAACTATACTATCCAGTTTTGGTCCGCGACGGGCAAGCCCGCTATCTCCAATGCACTATCTCCAATCTCCGTGGACTGTAGCACCATCGAATGGGAAGTTATGAAGGCCAAGGCAAGACTTGCACGCATATCATCATTAATTATTCCCCCTTCAAAGAGCGGTCGTTTGAAAGTTTTTGAACATGAACATTTAAAATAACATGAATATGACAAAAATCTCACAATAATGCTAATCAACACATTTTAAACTTTTCATTTTCGTTTTTTAGTTTAAGAAAAAATCTACTTCCCGGGTCGAAGAACCAGAATCTCGCAACAAAAAAAAAACCTTTAAAAATATCTACTGGGGGTCCTAGACTCCACGGTCTTTTTTTAAGTTGTTCATTTTCTCACTTTTTTTCTCTAACTCGCTTCTCATAATATTGAGTTCCGCTCAAATAAGCGGCCATTTTTTCAAGTACACGTGACAACGATTGAACGAGGCGTTAAATAAGACATGTTACTATGCGCGGAACAAGTTGGAGAAGGGAGGAATCAACAGAATGTAAAGAGACTTAGAGGAAAAGTAAATTAGAACTGAGGGAGAAAATGATATAGATTATTTTCGGTGCGAACATGTGTGCGCCAACATAGCTGACCCGATTCATTCATTCATTCATTCTTTATTCCATTCATTCATTCTTTATTCCATGTCAGGGTAACAATATAATATCGAAATAAAAATGATCTTCGTGAAGGTGTATTTGATCATGGGACTCGTCGCTATGATCATCACCAGAAGGAGTTTGGTGAGACGATGGCCTCGCTGGGGCTCCTCCCCTTCACGACCCGCCTCTCCTCGGCCGGACTGGTCTACGCCCACTACGGCAAACGACTCATCACTCAACTACTCCGCCTAAATGTTACTTTCTGTCACAGTTCACCAAAGGTTTAGTGTAACTGTTGAGAAACTGGAAAAGACGACCGCTCT
Source organism: Allodiplogaster pararmata (assembly GCA_964056735.1). NCBI lineage: Eukaryota > Metazoa > Nematoda > Chromadorea > Rhabditida > Diplogasteridae > Allodiplogaster > Allodiplogaster pararmata. The sequence goes on from OZ057406.1 coordinate 41,425,420, forward strand.
TTCAGCGGTGGAGTCTTTAATAATGATGAGCGAGCTGAAACTGAAGAGCGGAGAAGGGAGAGCTAGTCATTCTTCTCTACTCCATTTTTCAAAGAACGGTCACTTTCCAGAACTCTCAACAATGCATGTAACCTATATTTCCTATCTGTAACAGCTTTTCATTCGTACTTTATTCGGTTCGCAGTTTGAAACGCGCGCGGAAAGAACAAAGATGCTCACAGAAAGCGGAAAAACCTCTTTAGACACCCGAAGATGGTATGATAAATTGACTCTTGCATCGAACAATTTTTCCTGTTGATGTACACCCCTTAAACGTAAACCGAAATCTGCTGGAGCTTGGAACAGAGGTTCGCTTACTACGCTTACTAGCACGCAACCAATTGGGTAGTCATGAGAACCAAACTGTTCCTTCCCTAAGGGCGTCAATCCAGAAAGTTTCCATGAAACTGTTAAAAGAGTCAGAATAACAGAAAGCATGACTATGTCTTCATATTTCAATGATTTCCGGGTCGAGGCAAAAAAAGATACTCACCGAGCTGTGGAATAGAGGCCCGACAAAAATAAGGAGCTGTGGAATAGAGGCCCGACAAAAATAAGGAGCTGTGGAATAGAGGCCCGACAAAAATAAGGAAAAACTCGAATCATTTAACCCTTGCCTTAATTCCAAAATGAGCTTGGGTCAATACTTTCAATATTGAGGAAGAAGACAAGTTAGTTGACGTCTTCTTCTATCGCGTGTATCAGTCGCTCATAGAAGAAGTCGACGCAGTCGACAATGGCATCCCGGCCTTCGATGGAGTCCCGAGGTTCCTTCAGTATTTATATCGATTAAATCAGTAAAAAAAAATTTTGGTTTGGAGGCGAAGTGTATAAATTTTTAACAAAGTTTACATGAGTTGTAGTAATCATTTTGTAAAATGAGTTTCTTCTTTTAAAATAATATTTAGTAAAAAATTGTTAGTTTAAAGTTTTATCTTACCTTCTACTCGTTTTCATATATAAACTGGTCTTGTCAAAATGGAATTTAGTTGCCAGTACAAGCAGGCGGCCTAGAATATAGAGAAGATGAGAGAGGAGTTTGACAGCAAAAAGAGACGAGATATTGATAAATTGAATAGAAATCAAGGGTGAAAAGGGGCTTGAAAGCATAAGAGGGTACGCGTGGGAGTGGAGGGCCATTTCATAGTGACTGTCTCAGTATGCTCAGTATTTTCAAACCTCAGAGTATGAATTCAGTTGTATTATTTTGAAAATTGTTTTAAAGGCGCTCCTTTTTAAGTTACAAAATTCGTTTTTTTTTGTGCAAGCTCATATATTTTTTGAATAATCATTCTAATAAATAATAACAAGACTTTTAGCTGAGTATGGTATTGCTTTGAAATTTTGTCAATCATAGTTTATCAAAGATGTAGTGTAACTGCTGAAAATTTGGAAAGAATGACCTTTCTTCCAGCGGTAGAATCTGGAATAATGAAAAGCGAGAGAAAGATGAAGAGCGAAGAAAGGAGATGTAGTCAGGGGTTAAATGGAGCCGCCCAATTTGGGTTTACATGTATCCGCCGCTCAAACTTTGAAGGAAAAAAGAAGAGGGGAAGAAGGAAAATACTAAGAAAAGAGAGAGTTTTTTGCCAATAGTGTGTGTACATGTATCCGCCGACGGGACCGATCCGGTCACTATTTAACCCCTGGATGTAGTCATTATCCTAGACTCCATCGCTCCAAAAACGATCGTTTCTCAAAAATCTCAACAGTCCTGGCGACCTGTGTTGTCGATTAAAAGTAATTTAACTCCATCAACTAAACAGTATTTCACTTATGTATTATTTCTGAGTAAAACTTAATGATAAATCTGTATATTCTTGTTTTCTTTCTTCTAATTCATTAACTCATTCATTATAAGGATTATGAGATAAGTTGAGGTATCAGACTGGTGGTGGCCGTTCTTCTCTGGTCGGCCGATTCAACCCGCATTGGAACGAGAAGGAAGTTGATCCTGATGAAAGGTATCTCTTTATGTCCCCTCAGTATAATAATATAGTGACCTGCCACTCCTATGCAGCGGATAAGCACATGCATAGGTAAAAAGTCTTGATTTCTCGATAGGTCGAAAAACAATTTCACTAAAAAAGATTGTTACTAGAAGCTTGAGCATAAGAGATAGCAACAACTATCACCGAGAGGTAAATATCGAGTTTTTTTCGAATTGAGTGGAGAATACGTACATACACCCATTTGGAACAACACATAATATCCCTGCATGAGAGTTGAATCTCTGCAGATATAAATGTGCCAACCAGAAGATCTGACATGGGTACAAGTGTTTGTTAATCCTTATTACTCCAAAAAGAGTCGAAATTATAGAAGCCCTCCAACCATTCAACAATTAATCGGTCTCTCACTGTTTCTTGACCGAGGCTCTATTTTAAATTTGAAGAAACTTTCCCTTTTTTTAAAATTGAAAATTTGAAGAAATCTTTGCTAGGACTCAGTTTCAAGTTGTTGTTGTTGCCGGCAAACGTCTCGTGTCGAAGAGAGTTGGCTATGGAGAGCCGCTCTCTCCCTCTCCCTCTCCTCTCTTTTTTTAAATTATTTTTAAATACATCTCTTCTTCTTTCCTTCACAATAGTCTCAGAAATGAGGCTACTTCTTTTGGTTTCATCCAGAGATCTTCCAACGTGAGTCTTGTTGGACGTCTAGCGCATTTGAAGAGATGGGCCACGTCGTGAGGTCCATTGAGACAGTCTGGGCAGTAGTCAGGTATCGAGTCATCGATCCGGTGTAAGTAGTGGTTGGTGTACCTGCTGTAGCCTGAGCGGAGTTGGCTCAGCGTGCAGCGGGCGTTTCTGGAGAGGTCCACTTCTTCATTTATGTCCGGTGGTGGTCGGCCGCCCAGTATGACTGGACCTTGGATGGTTTCCTTTTCTTCTTAGCCCATGTTTGTGTGGACTCGGTTGGCGACGCTTTTCCCGTTGTTCTTCTCTGCTGTTTCCGACAGGGCTCTTTCAACAGTGCTTCTGCATGCGATGTAAAGATCAGCTTTCATGTTGCGTGGTGGGGGTCCTTGGAGAAATAATCCGTGATGGAAGTGAGTTTGGCTCAAGGTCCTTGCCAAGTATTGGGCTGATAGCATGTGAAGGTGCGATTTCGATCTCATAACTTTAGCTTCAGCATGTATGTGGTCGACGCTGGCCATTTGATGGTTTCCTGTTACGATACGCAGGCCATTGTTCTGTCCTCTTTGAATTTTGGTATGTGCTGAGGAGGAGAGAAAGCTGGCCCAGGCTGGAGCTGCGTAGCTGTATATGGATTGGCAAATGGCTTTGTACGTGAGACGGAGTGTCTCCTTTTGGTTGCCCATCTACTACCGGCTAGCGCCTTCAGTACATTGTTACGTTGCGACATTCGGTCTGCTATGTCTTTCGCATGATGACTGAATGTGAACATAGAATCATATGTAACTCCAAGGATTTTGGCGGTATTCACGGTGGGTACGCACGGTCAGTACATTGTTACGTTGCGACATTCGGTCGGCTATGTCTTTCGCATGATGACTGAATGTGAACATAGAATCATATGTAACTCCAAGGCAAGTTTAATGTTGTTGTTGTTGCCGGATGTAGCCGGCTTCGAAGAACGTCTGTGTTCTCCTTCGTTTCAATTCTTTCAAGTTTTATAGGGCAAGCCGGCTTGTAATGTTTTTAAAACCACTTTCTTACAAAGGTGTTATCTCAACCAAATCTCACTGCTTTGCGCGGCCCTCAGCCTTATTTCAGAACGAATAAAACACATAATTTTTATGGGATGTGTTCGGAGAAAATTTAATGTTTACTATATACCCACGTGTAATGGTAACACGCGCTCCCGGTTTGAGTCGAGATGGCTGGGTTCGATCCCGCCTGGTGTACTAGTTTTATTCTGTGCGATAGTTCAATCATTCATATACCCATGTCTTGTCCCATTCTTCAATGATGTTTAAAAAATTAATCTTGAAGACGTGATTTATTTTGCACAGGTTCCTGAAGGGAATGCAAGCGATTGGAGAGGAGTTTCTGGATACAGTACACTATCTCCACAAAGTTTGGCTGCCAGCCAGGGAAATCGTTGAGAAGGCCGTCCTTGCTAGATTCGAGGTCAATCGATTTGCGATGAGGAAAGGGTTCAATTGGAAACAAATCGTTTTTTTAAAGGAGAAGCACACAAATAGACTTGTCGACGGCCTCTTGAAAAATCTTTTTTTGTCTAAAAAAAAAGGATTTATCCGCGTTACGCATAGTTGGAATTGAGTTGTGGAGTTTAATTTGGTTATAAGAATTTTCAACTGGTCAGACCTCTCTTGGGTGAGAAATATCCATGGAAAATCTACTATTTCAGTTGCATCATTGAACACGTGGTCTTGAGTAAATTTCGTAAGAAAAATCCGAAGATTGTCTGCCAGTCTGCCACTACGTATATGTTTTTTTTTCATTCAACAGAGACATTATGTAAATGTTGTTGTTGTTCTTGTTTGCCCATAGGTCCTGTCGAGGGGAGTCCTTTAGGTTCGGTTGGTTAGGATCCTTTCAAGTCCGGAGGATTTTCTCTGTCTACACTCGCACCGCAGTCGGCGATCTTCTTCGCGAGACCCATTCGTTGACCGGAGAAGGGCAAGAGGCTATTTTCACAAAAAACTTGATAATGCCTCGACTCGCCATCACAAAATTTAGGGGAGCATCGGCTGATGTTTTATCCGGTGGCATGCCCAGGGCAGTCCGACATATCCCTCCTTTGACGAACTATACTCTCCAATTTTGGTCCGCGACGTGCAAGCCCGCTATCTCCAATGCACTCGTGCAAAGAGACATCTCTCTATTCGCGACCTGAGGGTGCGCTCGATACCGGTGAGGATGAACCGATTCCTTGCGATGGTGTGAACTTGTGGGCTGTAGCACCATCGAAGGCGAGACATTATGTAAATCGAAGGCTGTTGTAAATGATAATGAAAACCCTAATTACCAGATTATTTTTGAGAAGGACATGAGTATTTCTCCGAATGCTGTAAGAGTTTGAACAATAGGCGTGTGTTGTTGTTGTTGTCTTGCCCAACGGGTAGATCTTCCTTCGCGAGACACTGGAGGAAGTCGTCAAAGCTCTCGACCCTCCAGCGTTATAAGCCCACACTCTCTTTCCTCTCTCTTATTATTATTATTTTTTTTTTTACTCTCCTTTATATATTTTTTTTTTCTCTTTCACTTTTTTTTTTTTTTTTTTGGAGAGATTTAATTGAACAAGAAACCAACAACCGAGTGCGGCCTATTCCAAAGGTCGATAGGGCTAAGTGAAGTGGGGTCACAGCGACACGAAAAAATATGTCTCGAAGTATGCGGCTCTATCCTACACAGTGGGCAGAGGGGAGATTCATTGGCCCCTATTCGGTGGAGATAACTGTTAAGGAAACTAGAGTGGCCGCTTCGCAATTGAGACAGAGTTATCTGATTCTCTCTGAATAGTTGGGACGTGGACTTGTGTATTCTAGGAGGTTTAGTTCCCAGAACTGGGTTGGGTCGACTATTTCTGAGAAAGTCTCTGACTGTCTCCGTGTGTATTTTTCTGAGGGCCACTTTATAGTCCGTATCACCTAGTACTATGTCTATGTCCCCGGCGTGCTCTCTTATTGCCCTGGGAGGTTCTGCTTCAGTGCAGATGCGGTGAGATGGATGGTTGGGTTGAAGCCTGGCCCCGGCGGTGAACTGTTTGCTGAGCATGAGGTTGTGTTCCTTGACTGGAAGAAGTTTGCTCTCGTATGCCAGGTGCTGAGTGTCCGCAATTGCAAGGTTTCCTGTTGCGATCCGAATGGCCTTGTTTTGCGCTGCTTGCAAGGAAGTCCAGTGTGATTCGGCAAGTTGGGGCGAGTAGATGGGTGCTGCGTAAGACAAGACCGCTCCAGTGGCTGCTTTGTAGGTGTTCAGCATTGTCTCGGTCTTCTGTCCCCACCTTCTTCCCGCGATTGCTCGGAGGACATTCAATCTTTTTGCTGCCCTTGTCCTTAGTCCTTCGGCGTGTTGACGGTAGGTTCCCATCTGGTCCAAGGTGACACCAAGGACTTTGGGGGCTCCACCTAGAGGGAGTGGCTCACCGCCGACCACAACTCCTGGCACTTCACGACATTCCTTTGTGTTGGTGGTGAAGAGCGTTACACTGGATTTAGCTGCCGAGATGTCCATCTTTAGTTCCCCAAGATGGCTGGTGAGGGCTGGGAGGTAGGAGTTCAGTCTGTCGGCTCCAACTCTCCAGTCAGGGTGAGAGGCCAGTACTGTCAGATCATCCGCATACCCGACCAGTTTAATCGTCTCGGGAGGCTTCGGCAGCCCATTCAAGTATATGTTGAACAAGGAAGGGCTGAGTACTCCCCCCTGAGGAACTCCTGCGTAGCAGGTTTGCTGGCGGCTGAGGCAGTTTCTGAAGTCCACACGGATGGCTCTACCTCGTAGATAGCTGGAGAGCCATCTAACGAGGCCTCTGGGGATGGACGTTTCGGCGAGAGTGTGACAAAGGCGAGAAATGTTGACCAGATCATATGCCGAGGTGAGGTCGAGCGCAACCATCACTGTGCGATGTGGAGGGAGCCGTTGGTTGATACCGTTGGTTATGTGGCCCGTTATCTCCATCAAGGCTGTCGTGGTCGAGCGTCCTTTTCTGAAGCCATGTTGCCAGTTTTCCAACTCAACTTCTTCTGTGATGTGGGGGAGGATGATTCTCTCGAGGAGTTTGACCACAGGGGATAGAATTGAGATCGGTCTGTAGCCTTTTACCGACGTAGGCGTGTGTTCGACAAGAATTTAGTACAGGGTGTTTCTTAGCACCCGCACAACTTTTTTCGAGCGCATAGATTTTAAAAATTTCAATGTTTAATATTAAATTTGTCCAATGATTTGGAATTTCCCTAAGAAAAATTCGAGAAAAATTTCTCCAAACGCATAGATTTTAATGTTTTTCGCGGTTTATGGAGAGCGGATAGTTTTTTATACCTGAAGGGGGGGGGGTCAGAGAAACATTCTGATTTAGAATGATAAACTTTCTAGAAGTAAGTTTATCGAACCCATACCACAAATGAAATCAATGTGCACATCAGTGCGCTTTCCAAGAAAAAAACACGCACCTGAAATCTATGTTGGCTGACGATCTCTCTTTTTCATCACACGCTCTCGTGGCCGTTCTCATTAATAGTATTACCGACCTACATGTGTACCTCATGTGCGGCCGGTAGAAACAGCCTGTCTTTCCGGCTGTGTTACTCATGACTGCATTTTTTCAGGTAGACGCTGGTGGTCGTATTATTCTGCTGCAAGATTCTGGTGGGGTGCCTTGGAAGGAACACTTTTTTGATCTCGAAGAAGAACTAGGTTTTTAAACATTTTTTTCTTTTCAGAAATTGGTAGTGGTAGAGGCTGTTTGTGACTTTAAGCTTATTCACATACAGGCGTTGAATGAGACCGGTCTAAGGCATGTTTGTACCCGCCGAGCGAGTTGAAAAAGGAACGGGGAAAGGCAGAAAGAATGGGAAAAGAAATAGAGGAAAAGTAAAACAGAACGGAAGGAGAAGAGAATGTAGATCATTTTCGGTGCGAACATGTACGCGCCAACGAGATCGAAATCGCACTTTCACATGCCCTTCAGCCCAATACTTGGCAAGGACCTTGAGCCGAAGTCACTTCCATCACGGATTATTTCTCCAAGGACTCCCACCACGCAACATGAAATCTTTACATCGCATGCAGAAGCACTGTTGAAAGAGCCCTGTTGGAAACAGCAGAGAAGAACAACGGGAAAAGCGTCGCCAACCGAGTCCACTCAAACATGGTCTCAGAAGAAAAGGAAACCATCCAAGGTCCAGTCATACTGGGCGGCCGACCACAACCGGGCATGAATGAAGAAGAAGTGGACCTCTCCAGAAACGCCCGCTGCACGCTGAGCCAACTCCGCTCAGGCTACAGCAGGTGCACCAACCACTACTTACACCGGGTCGATGACTCGATACCTGACTACTGCCCAGACTGTCTCAATGGACCTCACGACGTGGCCCATCTCTTCAAATGCGCTAGACGTCCAACAAGACTCACGTTGGAAGATCTCTGGATGAAACCAAAAGAAGTAGCCTCATTTCTGAGACTATTGTGAAGGAAAGAAGAAAAGATGTATTAAAAAGAAAAAAGAGAAGAGCGAGAGAGAGGGAGAGAGCGGCTCTCCATAGCCAACTCTCTTCGACGCGAGACGTTTGCCGGCAACAACAACAACAACAACAACGCGCCAACATAGCTGGTCCAGTAACCATTTAACCCCTGTTTACATAAAACAAAAACGTTTTGACTTTTGCACAATTGATCCCAAGTTCGATCTCCACCTCGAGTCTTCCTAAGTAAGAGGTGAAAATTTTCGGTAACGTGTGCATTAATTTCTTTTCCCTAAAACATACACGGGGATAGCAACTCATTTCATCAGATAAGGTCTACTTTTCTACCTGAGCAAACGTCTTCCTTGCTAAGACAGTTTCGAGCGCAAAAAAACTTGTTTGACCTATTTTTTAATCGACTGGCTGTAATACTCTCACCATAAATCACAAAATCAGTTCTCTGTAAGACTGAGTGAAGCTGACGGAGTCCTGATTAAAATAACCCCAATGCAGTGACTGATAATCAGTGTTCAGGACTCCAGAACAGCAACATAGCCTACATAATATATGGTGAGGGCAGTGACTGGAGAGTGCAAGGAATTCCAAAAAGTCGACTCTCCACATTTGACCAGAGGTTGACGATTTTCATCTTTACATGGCTTGAGCAGAGAACTGTGTACAGTTTTTCATTGTCAAGTCCAGACAGAGTATATTATGAGTCCTCAGAACTAGTTCAAGACTTCAGAAAAAGCCCATTTAAACCTTTTTTTTCAAAGGTACTTTTTGGGATGTTTATTATCAGCCACCCAAGTTGCGCCACCCAAATAAGAAATACTAGTCATGAAGAAACGGCAGGTTCATGATAGAAACCCAAAGCTTATGTTAAACAAAAGGGAACACATACGAGCAGAGAGTTCTTCTCATCAGGTTTTTTCTGGACTGTGCCGCGTTAGAGTATTACACGCTAATCGAAAGGATTATTCATATCAATTGTTGAGCCAGTCCTTTTCTCAAACCAATTCCAAACAAACAGATATGTCTGTTCCCTCGTCATTTTCTCAACCCTCATCTGATGTACAAATTCTGATCCAAGCTGTCAACCGTCAAAGCGACCAAATCTCCCAACTTCTGAATGCAGTAACCTCAATGATGACGACATTATCTTCTCTCATTCCTCTTCTCTCTAAGCTCACAACCCAAACCCCGGCCCCTCCATCCAACTCTTTGATGACTTCCTCTCTCATATCGCAGCCTGAACTTCTCGCCTATGACGCGGTCAGGAGAGTCCTTCAGGAAGACAAAGTCATTCTGGAAGAGAAGGCTCACAACATCGTTTTGGTCGGCATTCCGGAGGAGATAAGAAAAGACGCCACGGATCAACATGATGGAAAACTTCTTGATTCTCTCGTTAGTGAACTCAACATACCTTCTCTCACTAATGCATTCAACCAAGGTTCTATCACTCATCGACGCTTCGGAAATGAAGAGAACAAGAGAAGAATTCTTAAGATTCATTTTCCATCGCCATCTCTCCGAACAGAAGTACTTCGAAAACTACGAGTCCGTCGTCCTGAAGTACTTCGCATATTTCCTCACGCGTACGCGAGAGAAGACCTTACCAGAGAAGGACTGCAAGAAACTCGCTAAAGAAAGAAACGACAAAGCTGGATTGATGGAGTGGGGGGTACAAGGAACAAGGCTCATTCGATTCTCTCATCCGCGTCCTCTATACACTCCGAAGACAGACGCTGAGGCTAATGGTTCTCTTCAAAACGTGACGGTGACAAGAGGAAAAAGGATGGACGCAAACCATGTTCAGAAATAGGTCAGTAGTGCTGATGGCCATAGCCTGTTTACTTCTTCTGATATTTGGAATAGCCAACATAGTATTAGAGGAAATTTTAGTTTTTACTATAGTAATTGTCGCTCTATACGGAATAAATTGTACGATCTTAATCATTTATTATCTTTAACGCAATACAATGCTATTTGCTTTTCAGAAACTTGGTTACACGATAGTGAACCTGATGTCATTTTACATTCAAATAAACCATATTCTGTTTTTCGTTCTGATAGAAACTCTAATATCAGTAACAGAGGTGGCGGAGTAGCAATTTTAGTGCAATCTAGACTCAGTCCAGTAGCAACTTCGTCGATATCAGTTTCAGAATGTGAAGCTATTACAGTTGAGTTACAATGTAGTGACAAAAATTCATATTTTTCTCGGGTTAGATTAATGTGTGTTTATCGATCTCCCAGTGCCCCAGACGATATCATGAATGAGTTATTAGCATACTTCTCTTTAAATACCATTCCCAATGTCCCTCTCATAATCGTTGGTGATTTGAATTTGCCTTGTATTGATTGGGACAAGTTGACGTGTTCTAAGAGCTATTCTTCTACTCAATTTCTTAATTACTGTTGTGATAACCATTTCACTCAGTACATTCTGATGCCGACTCGAAGTCAGAACATTCTTGATCTTCTTTTATGCAATCATCCGATTATCTCTTCTTCTAGTGTTATTGCTCCCTTCACATCCCAGTGCGATCATAATTCTATTTGTTTCGATTGTATTACCTCCAAAGTATTCGATGACATAATCAAGCCTATAAAACTTTATTCTGAGGCAAACTGGCATATGATTGAGTACTTTATTTACTGTCATGATTGGACCTTGGCATTATCATCTCTTGACCCTAATCAAGCTTACAACTATATCGTTGATCTACTATGTGACCTTATCGATCGCTTTGTGCCAACTGTTGTTCCTAATTCGTCCTCCTATAGATATCCAGCGCGTATTCAACGCTTATTCAATAAGCTTCAGAAAGTTTCAATTACTGCTCCTTACTCCGAATATTGTAAAAATCTATCAAGAAATTTTTCTTCTGAGCTTTATGATTTTGAAACATCTAAGGAATCTTCTCTGATTGTTAAAGGCAACCGTAAACAGTTTTTCTCGTATTGTACAAATCGTATTAAATCTCAAAACGATTCCTATGTTTTGTATGACAGTAGTGGAACGGTAATGACGGACCCTTCCATAAAAGCTGAAATGTTTTCTTCTCAGTTCTCATCAACTTTCTCTGAACCGTCTCAGAATGTTCTTCCTGTCCCTATTTTAGCTCCCTTCGATCAACACTTTTCTCTTGAAATAATTGATGATCAAATGATAATCGAGGCTGTTTCTAAGTTAGAGAATAAATGTAATACCTCACCCGATTCCATTCCGAACATTTTTATCAAAAAATGTAAATTTGCGTTGTTGAAACCTCTGCGTATTTTATTCAACAACTGTTTAATGACTGGAATCGTACCCGATATGTGGAAGTTTGCTATTGTAAAGCCTCTGCTCAAAAACAAAGGACCTCCTATCTTATCAAATTACAGACCCATTTCTTTAACCTGCTCGATTTCTAAAGTAATGGAAAAAGTTATTGTTAATTCTATTTCAAAGTATCTTGAAGAGCGTTCATTGCTCTCCCCTTTTCAAGCCGGTTTTCGACCTAATCGATCGACAATCACTTCTTTAGCCGAATCATATTCCTTCATAACCCACTCTCTGAGTTCAAGTATTGATATTGATGTAATTTTCCTAGACATCTCAAAAGCTTTTGATTCTGTAGATATTCGATTTCTATTGTTTAAATTGAATTCACTTGGTATTGTAGGGCCAGCACTTAAATTTATCTCTTCTTTCCTCAACTCCCGTAAACAATCAGTGATCATCGATGGTATCAACTCAGTACCAGCTTCAGTTTTAAGTGGTGTTCCTCAAGGTTCTTCAATAGGCCCGTTGTTGTTTTTACTGTTCATTGACGACATCAAGAAAGTTATCCCTGCTACTATTCGCTTCAGTATTTTTGCCGATGATGTTAAGCTGCTAGCTCAAGTACCCTTATATTCAGATGACTTACAAACAGCAGTCAACAATATATTTGAGTGGTGCACTCAGTGGAACCTTACTCTATCAACTTCTAAATGTACTGTTCTTCATATAGGCAAGCAATCGGTGTTTCACCCCTACTCTATCAACCATATTCCATTGATTGTTACCAACCAGGTTAAAGATTTAGGGATTTTGTTAACTCATGATTTCCGTTTCAATTCTCATATTGAGAAGATTTGTAAAAAAGCCTCTTCTACTGCAAACCTTATTCTGAAGGCTTTCAAGACCAAATCATGCGAAATGCTCATGCTTGCTTTTAATGTATACGTTAGACCGATTCTCGAATACGGGACTGAAATTTGGTCCCCTACCACGAAATACCTCATCAATGATTTAGAATATGTACAACGTAATTTTACTAGAAGGCTGTTATATAGATGTGGTAATTTAAGCCTACCTTATTCTCAGAGATTGAAACTGCTCAAAACTGAGTCATTAGAATATCGTCGAGCATTCAGAGATCTATGTTTTTTGCACAAATGTTTACATAACAAATGCTCTCTCGATTTTTCCTTTCTATACATTTTATCTCCCCCCAAGTATAATACAAGACAAGCGCACTCTCTCAGAATTCGTCTGCCTATCGTTTACCCGGCTAGGTTGTCTACGTTTGTCTCTAGATCAATAGCAATATGGAACTCCCTTCCGGAAGATATCGTTGTAATCGAAAGTTCTTCAAGTTTTGCGACAAGACTAAAAAAAATTCCATTTGAAGTTGTGCTTCCTTGTCCGAGTGTAACAGATTGACGATTATTTGTATTTACATACATATGTATAAGACACAATCTTCTGATTATAAATAACTATAGACGCTATTTCATATCATTTTTTTTTCTTAGATGATATTTGGATTAGTTGAATGCCATTCAGCACTTTTGAATGAATGATTGTTTTTTTTTTCTTTGTCTCCCTATCCTACGCGTCCATGCTAATTGGAACTACCATTCATAATTGTATTACAAGTTGTTGTTCTTGCATGGAATAAATGAATTGAATTGAATTGAATTGAATACAGTGCGCGTCATAATTATGCTAGCACCCTAATTTTCAAGGTTTTTTTTGGAAAAATTAAAACGACTGCAAGCTGTAAGATATATCAATAGTTCAAAACTGTTTCAGAGTCATTGTCTCCGAATTTGGTGTGAATTGATAGGTTTTTTCACAATCTTTTATTGATTTCCGACCGCGTCATAATTATGCTAACACCGGATTTTCACAACAATAACAGCACAGAAACGTTTTAAGCTCTATTTTAGTGAGCAATTGGCCCACCAGATGACTTTATGACACTGAACACACGATTTGGCATTGAATCAACTAGGTCATGAAGCGTCTGTGGACTGAGAGACTGACAGGAGTCCGCTATCGCGTCTTTGAGCTCTTGTACACTACAAAACTGTTTTCCGTTTGCATAGATCTGACGCACAATGATGCCCCAGAGATTCTCGATAGGATTGCAGTCAGGACTGCATGCCGGCCAATCCATGATATCGATTCGCTTAGACGCAAACCAAGCATTCGTCGAATTGCTCACGTGAATGGAGGAGTTGTCCTGCTCAAAGGTGTACTGTGCACGACCACGCTGAAGCAGGAATGGAACCAAATGAGTGCCTAGAAGCTGCTGATAGTCGCCTGAGTTCATACGAGTCAAAATAAAATCTAGAGCGACCGTTCCGTTGTCACAGAACGCACCCCAAACCATGACGGTACCACCCCCGAAATTGCGTTTCGAGAAATATAGGGGATCTTTGCGTAGATCTCGCCAGTAGTGCGAGAATCCATCAGGCCCGTCCAAATTGAACTTTTTCTCGTCCGAAAAAACCACCTGAAAGGTTATTAATTACTAAACTGACCGAAGAAAAATAGTAAAAATTAGACCTTTTTCAAGTTTTGTGTCATTTTTTCCCTTGCGAAATCAAGGCGCTTCTTCTTGTGGGATTCAGTCATCCGAGGCACAGTTTTGCGTGTGGCGGGCACCTGGTGGTCGGACTGTCGAATCGTGCGTAAAATGGTTGACTTGCTCACATATGCGCTCGCTTCGGCACCGATTTTAGCAGCCGACTTCATAGAGTTCGAATCGATATTGCAGAAATTTGAAATTTTACTGAAGCAAAACATCAATATAACAAGTTCAACCTGCAGATCCTCCTCCTATCTCGCTTCGACAACTTCTTGGGCCTCCCTGGATGCTTCTTAGTCCCATAATTGTCGGGTCTTTGAGGAACTTGCTGACCACAACATTGGAACGTCCTAGATGAACAGCAATTCTTCTTGCGGAGATGCCATTGGCACGCAGGGCTTTCATCGTGTCTTGCTCGGAGGCAGAAAGCATTTTCGAGCTGGGCATAATGTCTAAACAGCAAAAAAATTAAGCAAACATGTTCAAAATTTAGCATAATTATGACGCGGCAGAAAAAACAATTATTTTTTATAAAAAACTTTTTTTGCGTTCATTGATTACCATAATTATACATGAGATTGCAAAAATAATTTCGAATAGGCTATGAAATTAACTATTAGGTACCATCAGTGGTTTTCCGAAAAATACTAAAAAAAATTGGGTGTTAGCATAATTATGACGCGCACTTTATATTAACATTATTGTTTTGTTATTATTGAAATACCGCCACAAACGACAAAAATTAGTTTGGGAACCAAATTCGAATCAGCGAAAATGAGGTCAAAATTTGAGTCATATTTCAGACTTCCACTTCCGAAAGCTTGGCAAGGAATACGAGAGCAGATTCTGTCGGAAGTGAGCGGAATTCCCGATTGCGTATTTGTTCACGCGAATGGTTTCATTGGAGGCAATCGGACAAAGGAAGGGGCTCTGAGGATGGCAAGGGAAGCTCTTCATATTGGATCCTCTCGGGAAGTTGAGGTTCTTCTCAATCCTCCTCTGTCCCGTTCTGGGATAAAGACTTTCTAAAACGTTGTAAAGGTCATCGATGCGGAAGTTTCTGAGTTTATGAGAACACAATCAAAGAGCAACGGAATTTTTATACCTTGTGTGATTCTTGCCGAATTAAATAACCCTGAAGGTTTTACAATTTAAAAAAATTAGGAATGGGGTAAATGAGTCAAAAATCTGAGAAAAGGTTTAAATGAGAAAAAGGTTAAAAAAAAGTCATTTCATTTATTTATTCCACGCACAGTGGTAATGCGAAGAGTTCCTCCCCAGTACAAGGAAAACAAAAAGCGTGGATCTCTTGATATGAAGAGATGAAGAGTTATAGTTACGGTGGGGGAGAAGAGGGGGAGAGTTATAGTTACGGTGTAGGAGAAGAGATGAAGAGTTATAGTTACGGTGGAGCAGAAGAGATGAAGAGTTATAGTTCCTGTGGGGGAGAAGAGGGGGAGAGTTATAGTTACGGTGTAGGAGAAGAGATGAAGTGTTATAGTTTCGGTGGAGCAGAAGAGATGAAGAGTTATAGTTACGGTGGAGCAGAAGAGGTGAAGAGTTATAGTAACGTTGGAGCAGAAGAGATGAGTTATAGTTACGGTGTAGGAGAAGAGATGAAGAGTTATAGTTACGGTGGAGCAGAAGAGATGAAGAGTTATAGTTACGGTGGAGCAGAAGAGATGAAGAGTTATAGTTACGGTGGGGGATAAGAGGGGGAGAGTTATAGTTACGGTGTAGGAGAAGAGATAAAGAGTTATAGTTACGGTGGAGCAGAAGAGATGAAGAGTTATAGTTCCTGTGGGGGAGAAGAGGGGGAGAGTTATAGTTACGGTGTAGGAGAAGAGATGAAGAGTTATAGTCACGGTGGAGCAGAAGAGGTGAAGAGTTATAGTTACGGTGTAGGAGAAGAGATAAAGAGTTATAGTTACGGCGGAGCAGAAGAGATGAAGAGTTATAGTTACGGTGTAGGAGAAGAGATAAAGAGTTATAGTTACGGTGGAGCAGAAGAGATGAAGAGTTATAGTTCCTGTGGGGGAGAAGAGGGGGAGAGTTATAGTTACGGTGTAGGAGAAGAGATGAAGAGTTATAGTTACGGTGGAGCAGAAGAGGTGAAGAGTTATAGTTACGGTGTAGGAGAAGAGATAAAGAGTTATAGTTACGGTGGAGCAGAAGAGGTGAAGAGTTATAGTTACGGTGTAGGAGAAGAGATAAAGAGTTATAGTTACGGCGGAGCAGAAGAGATGAAGAGTTATAGTTACGGCGGAGCAGAAGAGATGAAGAGTTATAGTTACGGTGTAGGAGAAGAGATAAAGAGTTATAGTTACGGTGGAGCAGAAGAGATGAAGAGTTATAAAAATTGTTTTGGATGGTTTTCACTATTCTAATAGAAAAGAAAATACCTGTAAGAGGAAGTACCAAAGTCTGTTTCGCCCCTGCTCAGACAGACTTTGGTGCTCTCTGGGTGGGGCTCATCAGTGAGTGCCCAGAGAGCGACAATATAATAAATGAAGGTAATGAAAATATAGATTAAAATAAAAAATTAAAAAAAAATGTTAAAACTAACTTAGAATGTTAAAGACTAACTAAAAACTAACGAGAATTAAACAAATTATGTGAATAATGAGTTAAAAAAATTATGTGAATAATGAGTTGAAAGATGAGTTAATAGAATAGAATAATAAGCTAACTATGGAGTAACAAATATGTAAAATAAGGAAAAATTAAAAGATGAATGGGATAGTGATGAGGGAAACTAGAGAACAGGAAGTACATAATAAGGTTAGTGAGCGAAATGTTAAAATAAGATATGGGATAATAGACTATGAAGTGACCTGTGAAGGAGAAGAAGAAATATTGACGTGTGTGAGAAAATGTGCAATTATTGGAATAGGTGGAAAGGAAATTTTCAAAGTGTGAGAGAAGAAGAGTCTAGTTATTGAGATAAGAAGACATGTGAATTTAGAGAAAAGTATCCAATAGTAGACAATGAAAGGGGAGCGATATAGGAAGTTGCATCGATCGAAATGACCGAAGATAGGGAAGATGAATGGACATGTGTGAGAACACGATATAAAGAGAACTCATTGAAATGTGTGATAATGAACACAAAAAAGGATGTCAACATATGAGGATGTCAACAATAAGATGTGAGATGACAGAGAATGTAAGAGAGGAAGAAATATTGATAAATATGTGTGAGAACATGTCATTACAGGGTATGTGATTTCAGAGTGTAATATCCATGAAGATATAAAATGAAGGTGACCTAAGAAGTGACACCAAAGTGGTCGATGAAAGGAAAGACACATGAACATGTAAGAGAAACACATATACAAAGAGAAAGGATATTGAAATTTGTGAAAATACATGCAAATTTATGAACATGTGGGAGAAAACACATATACACAGATACATGAACATTTGAGAGAAATACATATACAAAGAGAAAGGGTATTGAAATCTGTGAAAATACATTCAAAATTATTTAAAAAGGTGTTAATGTGTGTATCATGTTGTGTATTAGAATGTTATTATTAGTATTGTATTTAAGAGATATTTTAGGATTTAGTGAGAGAGTTTTGATTAAGCGTGAGAGTATAATATGTTTAGGATATTTGTTTTCTCTATATCTAGTTATTAGAATGTGAGCTCTATTTATGAAGTCGTGTAATTCGGAGCAGTTCGCAGCGAACCGCAATATCTCGCTGAATATAGTATTGAGTCCTATGTTAGTGGGTATGTTTGAGGAGTAGTGTGGATATTTGAGTACTTTAAAGCTGTAAAAATCAGTTTTATTATATAGATTGAATTTAATATTTCCGTCATGTTCAATTTTGATAAGAAGATCTAGAAATTCAGCGGAAGTTGGTTCATTATTTGTTTGTTCAAGTGTGAGTGAAATGTCATAAATCTCTTTAGTGATGGAGTAGAATTGATCGACTCTATCCGATATGTGAAATAGGTCATCTATATATCTGAAAGTACAGTTTAAAGAGTTTTTAAGAATATGAGTATTGGTAATATTTTTGTTTATATAAGAGAATTCCATCATAGCTAGTGTGAGATCAGCGATTTGTGGTGAAGCATTGTTTCCTTGTGGTATGCCTTTATTTTGTTTAAATATAGTTTTGTTATATAGTGCATAACTGTTATCTAGTATATAAGTTAGCATCTTATAGATTTCATAAGGAAGGTAAGTCCTTTTTTGAGAAGTGTCGTTAGTGTAGTAAGTGCTAATACCTTTTAAGGTTATGGCACGGGAGCCGCAGTTATTAAAACAAAGTTTTATGACTTTGCTCATGAAGTTTTTGATAACATCGTGGGGGAGATTGGTGAAAAGGGATGTGAAATCTGCGCAATATATTTGTCTAGGTTTATTATCTAATAGTTTAATTTTATGTATGACAGGAGTTGTGTTGAGTATAGAGAAGAGATGATTGGTGCCATTTCTCTCTGATGTTTGTTTACAGTAATTTTTAAAATGTTTTGATAAATGTTTTAGGATTAATTGAAGTTCTTTAGATAGTGGCTTTAGGCTGCTATTAGCTGCGCCTGTGATAAAGCGAAATTTGATTGGGGTTTTATGCATTTTAGGTATACCATATACTTGTGGAATTTGGAAGGTGCTGTAGTTTGATGTGTTGATTTTATATTCTTTGGTTCGTTGGAGGTGGTTGTTGATGATCTCTAGGATATTGAGTGTAGTGGGTTCATATGTTCTTATATCATTTTCATTTGTATTCATTTCTGCGTCCATGAATTTGAGGTAGATTTTCTTACATATGAAAGCGTAATTATTGTTCGCTTTGTCTATAGGTGTTATAATGAAGTGTTTTTGAATCTCAGCTATGCTATTGTAGATGTCCTGGTAGTCTGTATAATCAATATAGTGGAATCTTTCCATATAGGATTTTATTTTGGGAATGCAGTGTGAATGGAATTTGTTTAATATAATTGAACGACTAGTGTTGTTTGGGATATAGGCCTTGGTGATTCGATTAGTGGTTTCTAGAAAAGCATTTATTATTTCTTGTAGTATTGTATCAATGGGTATATTCTGATTGATTCTGTATTTAGTACCTTTATTTAGAATTGTACGTAGGTGGTGATTGGAAGTTATGTTTGTACTACCTGAGCAAACGTGTCCTAGATTTACATCGATGATATCAGAGTATTTAAGGCATGTACAGTCATTGTCGAGTATCAGGTTGCGTTTTTTCTGATTTAGATTTTTAAGGAATTTGTTATAATTAAATATGTTAATGCTAAAGGGTTTTGTGAGAGAGTAGACTGTTCGAAATTTGAATGGTTTGGTTGGTTGGTTATCAAGTTCGTTGAGATTTTTTGAGGCTTCATTAAAAATACGGTTGAGTGGTATGTTGTCCAAGTATTTGCCATGATAAGTTAATCTAATGTTGAATTTAGTGATATTATTCTGTTTGAATTTTCGTTCTTGTTTTCTCCAGAAGTAGTCGCATATTGTGCTAGAAATTCTGATTTTATGGTAGTTGTGGAGTGATTGAAAGTCTTTTGAGAGAGTGTAAACGATAAGTTTGTCTTTTTCTTTGTTTTTAAGTTTTTGATATTGCATGTATAGATTTCTGCCGTCTTTGGCATTTATTATGTCTTGAAAGATAGTTGCTAAATCTCTAGCTTGGTATGTTGGACACGTTCTTTTACGATTTTTATGTCTACTTTTAGGGTGTTTAGGGATGTTTACTGGAAAGTTATGATATGGGTGTTTTATCTTTTCAAGTGGTTCAAGGTTTTCTGAAATGATTCCATAATTTTGTATCTGATCATTGAGTCCGAATGGGAATGCAGTAAGTAGAATTCTAATCCAGTAGGATTCTTTGTTTCTTAGTTCCGCTTTATTATCAGCATAATCTAAAACGTCGACTTCTATGTCAGTAGGTGAATGATTTATTTCTTTGTAATGTTTACAGAGAAACGTATTCAGATAGTTCTTAGTGAAGTGGTATTTATGTTGTGAAATTCGTTTTTTGAGGGTTTGAGTTGTTTCTCCTACATATTGTAATTGACATCTTTTACAAGTTATAAGATAAATCACATTTTTGGTTGTACAGGTTAGATTAGAGGGTTTATTAGTACAATAACCTTTTTTCGTAGTGCAGCTGGTGACATAATTTTTAAAGTTTATTAAAGTACATATAGTGCATCGGGTATTGTTACACTTCGATCCTATGATTTCTGAGAATTTTTCCGGCTTAAAGATGTGTTGACCATCAACCTTACTGTGGTAAGTAGGAGTGTTAGTATTTTGTGAATTTTTTAAGTTCTTTGGGGGGTTTTTGAGCAAAATGTACGATGGCGCTGGCTGCTCAACCAGTGGCCACCGGGCGCTACTCCGCATTTAACAGAAGCGGTTGTTGTCCTCTTGGACTCTGTCATTTGACGTGATCCAATTCTCACCCTCAGGTTAAGCGCCAAATTCCTGAGGGGGTGGTATCACGTCTGTGATTGTATTATGTGAATAAATAACGTCATCCGATCTCATGTGATATGGTAAATTAAAAATTGTTGGAAAATGCCTATTATTGGAATAGGGAAGTGAGATATGAAACAAATACTGGAAGGGTGATATTAGTAGTGGGTAGAATTAAAACGAAAAATGTAAATATGAAGAGAAAGAATAAATTTTGATGCAAAAAGGCATCTAATGGTTGATGTGTATGTGGGTAAAATTGTTTGAGTTCAGTGTAAGTAATGAAGCCGTGTTATATGGTGGTTTTATGAAGAGATTGAAATGTGTATAAGTGTGTAAGTGATTATGTGGTCTAAGGGTTATGGTTATGGTTTAATATTAGTAATAATTAAATATAATGAAAATTAGTTAGTTATGTGGTGCTGCAGAGCAGCTATTACACTGGTGGGAGACCAGTGGTGCTGCAGAGCAGCTAGTAACACTGGTACGGGACCAGTGGTGCTGCAAAGCAGCTAGTTTTACCGGTACATGACCGGTGGGGCTGCACTAGGGCAGCTAGGCAGAAAATAAGGTAAAGGAGTAGAAGGAGGAAAGCAGGTAGTAAAAATAACGAGAAATGTAAGAGAAACGTGAGATAGTGAAAGGGTATGTAATTGTAATGGAGAGTGAGATATGGATATGAAGATGTAGTAGAAGGAAATATGTGAGTAAATGTGTGGAATTGATTGATCATCTCGTCTAAGACATGGAGTGTTACAGTGGGGGAGAAGAGATGGAGAGTCATAAAATGAGAAAAGCGGAGATAAATAAATAAAAGAGCCGTGTAATTGAATTGAGTTCAGGAAGCGGCGAAACACTTCGAGAAGACGGGGGAGCCGGAAGAAAAAGCGCAAGTGAAGAGGTTGAAGTTGGACGAGTAATGAGAGAATGAGTCCTGTTAAATCTGTCTTGATGAATGAGTCTTGCTAGATGAGTCTTGCTGTGTGAATTTTGCAGAATGAGTCAAGAACAAAAATGCAACTATATATATTTCAGCCATGCAAACCTGATATCTTACATCTTTAAAAAACTTTTTTGTCTCTAAACATTAAGAGCGTTTAAGTACGGGCGAATAGGCAAAATGAGTATTGATTGTGAGAATACTGCAAAGAAGTTAATTCTGCGTTTTCGAAAGCAAGTTACGTGTAATAGTAGCAGTTTATCGAGTCTCAGATAACAGTCATCTATTCTGATCATGTTACTTTCAATTTTGTAATTTTTTGTTGAAGATGATCGAGCGTCTTCGGTTAGAGAATAAAAAAACTAGAATTAATTTAACGTTAACTTCTCATTAATATATAAATGGAGAAATGTTGTTGATTTTGTTGTTATTGCTGACAGTTTGGATAAAAGTAAACATTTTTCGTAAATGATTGGTCGAATGAGAAATTTACGAGTCATGTGTTTTGAGAGCGCTGGAAGATATTTAATTTTTCGCGTGAAGCATGCTATGAGTGGAATGGAGTATATTACTTAAACGGAATATTTCTAATAGTTTTTGCTTTCTTTAAAAAACACTTGAAATTGACAGCAGACGCGATGTTTGCTGTCCACACTCACAATCATCAACAAATATAATTTTGAAGTAAAAGAGAATGAGTTCGAGCTCTGCACGAAGTCCACCGTGGGAAGCGGTCGGAGTGGGCGTAGCTGTGGCAGCAGTAGCTGGAGTCACTCTCTTGGCTGTTCATCGAAGACATACAGCGCAATTCATGAAATTAAAGTGAGTGGGAATTTCGAAAAAAAACCCTGATTTTAATCAATACGAGTCTTCTACGTTAAAAACATTTAGGTTTGTTGAGTTTTAATCAAATTTATGATATCAACTAGTAATGCATAAACTGTAGGAGAAGAGCAGCTTTGTGGGAACGAAGCATCATCAATGAAGTCACTATAAAGACAAGCGTGCACTGGTGAAAATTGAAGGCTCTGAAATGTAAAGCTGATGAAAAGTTTTTTCTTGAAAGTTAAAACACCAAAAAGGAACTAAGGCTGAAAAGAGATAAAAAGGAAGACATTGGAAGCCGAACGATATGATGTTAACCTTCAAGATTTTCTGAATCAAAAGGGGTTTGATTGAAGAAGATCCTGAGAAGTTGTTAATTTTTTAAATATATTTCAACAAGATATAATCTTGTGATGATCGTCTGTCTCCTACATAAAAGGGTAAAGATATAATTTACTTGAGGAAAGAGGTCACCATTCTACGACAAGAGTTGAGAGACACAGTGGAAGCGCTTGAGGTTTCATTATAGGTGTTTCTCTAACCCGCACTGCGGGTAAAATTTATGGACTGTTTACAAAAGCGGTTTCTTTGTTTGTATGCGTTCTCTATTTACTACACACTCTCTCGGTTTATCTTCCTAGCCTACCGTTCCTTCATGATTAATCTTCCTGATCTACATGTTTCTTTGGCGGCTGGTGAGAGACAGCCTAATTTCAGTCCTAAATTGACTACAGTCATCGGAATATTGCATCAAAAAGTGTCTAAAACGCGAAACTAAAAAGGGGAAAACGTTCATAAAAAGGTTCTAATCAGATTCGCTGTTTTCCTCGCTAAAGTTTCGTTTCTATATGAGCTAAAACATTCTTCCCTTTGCGATGGTTGCAATTCTTTCCATTCTTTCTTCGAGATGGTTTCATCTGCTTCTCTCTACTCCTTTATTGAAAGCATCACTCCTCCCCACCACAACTCATCACAACACATTTCCCATGTTTCTACTCAAATTCTCGTCCTTTTCCTCCACTCTATTATTTGTTATAAACTCTTGTCGGCTCACAAACTCCCATCAAATCAACTCAGTCATCCTCTGTGACTATTCATTATCTCTTTTCAAGGAAAAAAAACACACACACACATATATATACATATATATAATATGAAGGCGAAACAAAATTTGGTATTTTAGTATGGTTTTAGAAGTTCAGCTAGTTTCACACGCTAATTCAGTGAGACGTTCTTTAGCGTTTTTAAAATTTATTCATTTTATGCATATGCTTACCTATCGAGGATTCAACTGGGTACAAAATGTAAAGGAAAACAACTATTAGATTTTAAGTAATTTTTTACGCCAGAGGCTTCAAACAAAATAGGCCCTATAAATTGATACAAGAGTTCTTTTTCGAGTGAAAAGAAGTCTTAGGTCATATTACTTGGAGTGGAGTAGGTATATAAACACATTGGAATTACTTTGCATAGTAGAATAAGGTTTTATTTCCTACAATTTTACCTGTTAAAACTTGTGGTATCCTGAATAAATGTGTCAAGTTACGAAATCGAAGCCATCGCGACCACACTGCCATGTTGGATGATGAACCAATAACAATCAGAGCAGCCGTATCGGAAAAAAATCGTCAGTTTGTTAGCAGATTTTCCAAGAAACTTAATAGAAGGAAAACCAATTGTAATTTAAAAACCATGCTGAATCATGGGATATTCAGCTAGTTTTAACTCCAATGTGAGCAGAATTAGGAAACGGGAAGACACTGTAAATTCGTTGGGAATGCTATGGAAAATAATTTCAGAGAATCGGATGTCTTTCACACCGGCAGATTTAAGTTCCTCTTCATCCAACGAGGCTTTCGAAGACGCCCAGGAAAGCTTGTTAATCGCCTTTTTTTTCTCGAAAAAGATTGGAAACAGGAAAATGAAGTGTAAAATCAATGTGATTCTCCAATAGCACAAAAGCGTTCGAAGCTGTCTCAGAATGGACGAATCATATCAAATTTGTGAGAGTTGTGAATTAATTTTTGAGCTTTATTATGTATGTTACGGGTATAAAAAGTCTATTTTAGGTTCTTTTCAAGGATTAAAACTTTGTATGTTAATCCATTCATGACGAGAGATGGAAGACAGAGAAAGTTAGAGACATTTGGGAAATTCAACTAGTACTTTGTGGTTTAAAAAAGAGCATTGTGCAGGAAAAATGAAGCGAGCGGGTGGGAATCAATAACGGAGCTGAATAAGAAAAATCAGCCAAGCATATAAATGAATGTATTCTAATGTCATAAATATTGTGTCAAATCGATCCAGCAGTCTGTCCTCGGATTCGATGAAATCATCAGCTCGCAGCCGCAAATCTGACAGTGCATCTCCTAGGAAACGGGTATTGAAGCGAGTCAGTATGACCCATCTGTCTCAAAGATATGCAAGAAGTGCAAGCTGAGTCTCGGCAAGCGTTCTGAAGTATTCATTACGCAAAGTATTTCAAAACATCGCGTCTGAGTGATGAAAATGACAGGAAAATTACATGGGGCTCAAGGGTGAAAAGCGAGAGAAGAAAAGGCATATTTCTGTGGGAGTCACTTCGGAAATGGAGCTTGTAGAGATTTCTTACATAGCAGCCGTTCAGAAAGACGGAAAAAAGGGAGAAGGAAAAGGGGATTGTTTTCTCTAATAATAAGATGAAAATAACAAAACACGAAAAAAATATGAGTCTGATAATTGTGATTTGACATGAAAATTGCCTATGGCATAGAGCAGTGTTCTTGAAAAGTCCAAGGCGTCCTGTTTTTTAAACGGTAGTCCTCCAACTCTAAAAAAATTGAAGTTTTTTCTTCTAACTGCGTTTTTCATCGACGCGGTGCTCCTGTTTTAAATGCGCAGTGTTCGATGCATGGAGTTTGAGCTGTAAAAGAAGGTATGTAGATTGATTAAAATGATATGTTTTATGAAACGGCACGGTGAAAAAAGAGGCACTGAAAGTTTGACATGAAAACGAGAGTAATGAAAGCGAGAAAAACTGTTTCATCAAAGTTTTGGAAATTCGACGAAAATAACAAATTTAAAGTTTATTTATTGTCGTAATTTCAGAGGTGCTGCTTTATTAACAAGAAAATATGATATTTATACGGTGATGGCGAAGATAGTCACTAGTATTTTTTTCTTAGAAATAAGATTGCCATTGATACATTTCGTAAGTTAAAAGTTATTTTTTGCAAGGTTCATATTAGCTTCCGGGGTAAAAGGGCGATATAATAGAAAGATACATTATGCTGGTTTTTGGCGTTTTAGTTCTCTTAAATAAAAAATTTTGGTAAAAAATGATGCTATTGAAGATCGTGAGAGAGATCTCACCTGTCGTCCGATTGTCATGATTTGTTCCTTGTTAAATGTTATAGTTGCACTTCTTGTTGCACAGGAAATTTTTTCCTGTTTTATAACGTGGAACAGCATGTTATAATAATATGTATGTATATGGTGAAAGGTTGGAACCACAGATTGCATGCTTATGAAGATTTCTGTACATTTGAATTAGTTTGTCTTTACTAACACCATTTATTTTCTGATTGGTTTTAGAGATTTTTTCGTTTTCATTTAAGAATCCGCTTGTTTTAAGCTCGAAAATTAGTTCTTTATGTTTCAAAAATACCGATCGTATTCAAATTTATGAGGTTTTTCTCTAGCTGAAGCATTTGTTTTGTGACAGAGGAATAGCACAATATGTAGAGCTGTACTAACCGGATATTTTCCCGCGCTACTTTTTGCTTTTTTCAATGCTACTTTGGAATGACGCAATGATTGCTTTTCCGCTTGAAAAGAATGAGAAAGAGAACGAATGGAAGGGCGGAGTCGTTCGCAAAAGGCAGGAATGACCTGTTTTTGTTGAAATCTAGAGCCCGCATGCAGCTAGCAGGTGCAACTCTGCTTCCCCTGTCCTAAGCTCCCCCGGCTAATCTGTTGAAAGCTGATCAAATCCGCCCATTGATCGCTCATCCTACCCATCATTGTTGAAGCGTGTGTTCTTGACTGAAACGATCAAATTTCCATTGGAAAGCCTAGGCTTCAGTTACCATGTAAGCCATTTTCTCTAACATTCCTTTTTAAGTCTTGTTCATGCGCTATAGCAAGGCCCTTGCTTTTCTTCTCTCTCTTTCTCTCTATATTCTCTCCATTTTTCTATATTTAACTTTTTCTTTCTCTTTCTCTCTCTCCAATCTATGAATTGTTGAATGAATTCGTATGCATGAAGTTCTGACTGTTATCGCATGTGTTTTGTGATTTGTTGCCTCTAACTGAGTGCGTCTCATTTTCTGAATTTAACTCGAGCAGAGTTCTTCCGCCGTGAAGATTTTGTATCATCTGTTCAATTATTGTGTTTGTATTTAGGTTTCCTTGTTGACAGACATGGCTTACCCAAGTCGTGACTCAATTGCAAAGATGGCTTAGTTTATTGCGCTTTAATATCCACTCGTATTGAGGAGCAGTGTGTTTCTCTCATGTGTTTAGAGCGTTTGAGGAGTGAGAAAGAGATGGAAAGAGAGAGAGATAGATAGAAATATTGACTAATAAGCCAGATAAGAAAAAGAAAAAAAGTAGTCGAGTACAGCCTTAGGCTGCAGAGCGAAAACAGTGAATGATTTTAGGAGTCATCGCGTGAAGATTCGAACGTTTATAACTTGATAGAAAAAGAGTGGGAAAGAGAGAAGGAGAACGATCGGAAAAGTGGAAAGAGAGAGAGAGAGAGAGAAATAGTTGAATAATTAGAAAAAAAACAAGGCAGCCCCGAAGATGAAGGAGAGAAAGGGAACAAGGAGATGGGGAAATACGTCAAGAAACAGAATAGTAAAGATAAAAAGTTAAAGAAATATCAAGAGAAGAAAAGAGAGTGGAAATCAGAAAAAGGAGCAGCTGCTCAAGAAAAAAGAAAAAGCGAGTGAAGATATAGAGGGATAGATTTATATGTATATTCAGAGATAGAGAGAGGGGTATATAGATAGAGGAATTGAGAGAGAGAGAGAGTTGTAGAGATAGAAGACCCAGTGACTCACTGCCTGTACATATTACAATGAAGGGGCTCTCCCAATGACTCAAGGCAAAATAGATGTTACGTTTTCTTTCTCTTCTCTTCGTTCTTATGTATTCATCCATTGGTATCTCAATGTTTCTCGTTACAAATTAAATTATGTCCTTCATATCTCTTGTGTGTCCCCCCTTCTTCCAATTTTCCTTTTCATTATTTTCCATTTTTCTCAATTCAATTCCTTATCATTTGATTGTATTTCAGATTGTTTGAAGGAAAGCAGTCTTATCTGTGAAAGTTGTCTTGCCGGTTCAATTTATCTAAACGCTCGTGCTCGAATTCTCATTTTTTTCCAGTATTTGAATAGATTTATCAGGCTTAAATGCATCAAAATTTGATTTTAAGTCATGAAAATGGAATCAGTTTGATAAATATGAGACATAATAGTCGATTGAAAACAGGTAATTCAAGGATTTTTTTTGCTTTTCACTAGTTCAAAAAAAACATGGGCAATTTCCTTACCCTTCGTGAACTACCCCTTCAGAGTGTAGCAAGATTGGTTACTATCGCACGAGACAATTTCATTAGATAGCGAGGCCTTCTTACGAGCTAAGGATTCACTACAAATGATGAGCTTACGAGGATACAAAGACAGCGTCGCCTTGAACATTGATTACAGTCGGTCAAGATTGAGATGAGGAAGAACAAAGGATCATAACAGGAGAGAGACACACTAACCTCCGTGATCGTTACAATGAAATTAATCTTTATCCATTCAATCACTGTACGTACGGTTACGATTATTAGAAGCCGTAGAATGAATAAATTTGCTTTTGTATTTGACTTAGTACCTGTCTTTTATGGTTATGAATGTGGTTGTAAACGATGACGTTGGTAAGAATAATGTTTTACTTACTACTAAATAATGAATGTGGTTGTATTTGACTTAGTACCTGTCTTTTATGGTTATGAATGTGGTTGTAAACGATGACGTTGGTAAGAATAATGTTTTACTTACTACTAAATAATGAATGTGGTTGTATTTGACTTAGTACCTGTCTTTTATGGTTATGAATGTGGTTGTAAACGATGACGTTGGTAAGAATAATGTTTTACTTACTACTAAATAATGAATGTGGTTGTATTTGACTTAGTACCTGTCTTTTATGGTTATGAATGTGGTTGTAAACGATGACGTTGGTAAGAATAATGTTTTACTTACTACTAAATAATGAATGTGGTTGTATTTGACTTAGTACCTGTCTTTTATGGTTATGAATGTGGTTGTAAACGATGACGTTGGTAAGAATAATGTTTTACTTACTACTAAATAATGAATGTGGTTGTATTTGACTTAGTACCTGTCTTTTATGGTTATGAATGTGGTTGTAAACGATGACGTTGGTAAGAATAATGTTTTACTTACTACTAAATAATGAATGTGGTTGTATTTGACTTAGTACCTGTCTTTTATGGTTATGAATGTGGTTGTAAACGATGACGTTGGTAAGAATAATGTTTTACTTACTACTAAATAATGAATGTGGTTGTATTTGACTTAGTACCTGTCTTTTATGGTTATGAATGTGGTTGTAAACGATGACGTTGGTAAGAATAATGTTTTACTTACTACTAAATAATGAATGTGGTTGTATTTGACTTAGTACCTGTCTTTTATGGTTATGAATGTGGTTGTAAACGATGACGTTGGTAAGAATAATGTTTTACTTACTACTAAATAATGAATGTGGTTGTATTTGACTTAGTACCTGTCTTTTATGGTTATGAATGTGGTTGTAAACGATGACGTTGGTAAGAATAATGTTTTACTTACTACTAAATAATGAATGTGGTTGTATTTGACTTAGTACCTGTCTTTTATGGTTATGAATGTGGTTGTAAACGATGACGTTGGTAAGAATAATGTTTTACTTACTACTAAATAATGAATGTGGTTGTATTTGACTTAGTACCTGTCTTTTATGGTTATGAATGTGGTTGTAAACGATGACGTTGGTAAGAATAATGTTTTACTTACTACTAAATAATGAATGTGGTTGTATTTGACTTAGTACCTGTCTTTTATGGTTATGAATGTGGTTGTAAACGATGACGTTGGTAAGAATAATGTTTTACTTACTACTAAATAATTCAACCGAAAAATACTTCCGGAGTAATTTCTAAACTAGTCTCTATTTTCTTTCTTCTATTATTTTTTTATTGTTTAGTTTCTTAAACACTGTTATTATATGGGCCTTTTGCTTTTTGACCTTGATCGAGGGAGGGGGAAGAGAGGTTGGAAAATATCAAAGAATAATTTATTTCTTCATTCCCAGTGTTTAGTTGTATTTTGACTTTTGAAAGGTTATAATAAATTGAAGAACACTGTTGAGAGATTTTTTTTTTCTATTCACATTTCAGCAACCTCGTGTTTTTCTCATCTTTTTACCGTAGCACATAGATAGAAGCTCAAAAATAGAAATACTTGTCTTTTTTTGTCCAGAAAAACATTGACCACGTCTTCATTCCATCAATTAAGCTTGACAATGCTGAATTATTGTTCCATATTCAACTTCTTCTCATTCTTGTAAGTCCTGATTAAGTATCAGTTTTATGATCGCAGTCATTGGGTCTAGACATTAGTCTTTCTATTCGCAATCACATACTGAGATTTTCA
The DNA here is from genome assembly GCA_964056735.1 of Allodiplogaster pararmata. Taxonomy (NCBI): domain Eukaryota; kingdom Metazoa; phylum Nematoda; class Chromadorea; order Rhabditida; family Diplogasteridae; genus Allodiplogaster; species Allodiplogaster pararmata. The sequence goes on from OZ057406.1 coordinate 41,455,325, forward strand.
GAACAATTCATTCTTTTCAAGTTCGTATTTTTCGGGTATATGAGTCTATCTGCCCAGGCTCGCACTTTGTTAGTCTTGAAAAGAATGGTTTTCACTGTAAGTAAGTTTTTCTTTTCTTGTACTAAGTATTGTCTACACTCGCACTCTATTACTTATGAATGATGAAAAAGCTTGATTTGAAGCTTCTAATGAGACTTTCTGACTCGTGAATTATTTTATAACCCTTCAAGTCTTTTTATAAGTGACAAATGCAAATCCACTCGCACACTGCGCGTCTTACGTAGAATTTTCAATTTAATGTGCATTCTTTGAGTTCTTGTTGAGAGCCTAGAAAGCTATTGTGTCGAAATTTAGACTCTGTGAGTCCTGTACCTATAAAATGAAGGAACTCCCCGAAAATTTTTATTTTTGAAGTTTTTAAATGAGAAAATCTTTTTATCATACATTTGCACTCGCTTTGGTAATTGAGAATCAAGATATTGTTGCAAACACTTGCGTTTGGAAATAATAATTTCTGTCCATACTTGGATTTCGTGAGTCCTGAGTGCGTTGTCATGTAACGGCCTCTTTCAATTCTTGATTTGAATGAGAACTTCTGTTTGTGATCGCACTAAAATAATATTGCCGTTCTAACCCGAACCTTTCGGGTATTAAAACACGTATTTAACTTTAACTGTTTATTACGTATTTCTCATGGGAATTATCGAGTTTTTATAGAGAAGAAATAAGTAAGCATTAGGCGACAGAGGAGCTGGTCGAAATTACTTAATGGTAGTCATTCCTGGATGTCAACAAACAAATTCATGAGATTTATCGAGAGTTTCTCTCAGGTATTGTAATGAATCTTGGAAGAATGGTTAGTGTCTAGAGACACTAGGGAAGAAGCGACCATGTCACAGCGAGTAGAAAGGAAGAGTCTTCCTGTCGCTTTCTATGAGCTCTGGATGAAGGCCTAATGAAAGAGTATAATTTTAGTATGATTCCTTTGGTCAACACTCAAACTTTGTGAGTAATTTAACAAAACCATATTACATTCTTTCACTTTTACACTCGCACTCTGTGAGTTCTTGAATAAGTTCTCAGGTAATGGTATCTCGATTCCTGAATTGAATGATTACTGTAAGTCATTTATTTATCATGTCCCGATGTAAATAAAACAATTTTATCATACATACATGTGTAATTAATTGAGGAAAAAAATTATGTAATTGCACCCTTGATTTCTTGGAATGGAAACGAGCTTATTACACTCAAACTCCGTCAGTCCCTGATTAGGTCCTAATATGTTTGCATCATCCAAGTACTGAGTGAGAACTTTGTTCTACACTCGAAAGCTTTGAGTCCTTTAACACCGTAAAATTTTATTTCTCAAGTCTTACCATGAAGAAAAAATTGATTCGCACTCACATTCGCACCCTATGAGTACTTCAAAAAATTTTCTTGTGTTGTCAATTTAAACTATTAAACAAAGTGAAAAAATTTTTGTGCATCTTTGGACTCTGTGAGTCCTTGAATGAGTCCTCGCATATTTGCTTTTTTCGAAACTCGGATTGAGAAAGGAATTCGCTCCACACTCGCACACTGCAAGTCCCTTAAAAGTCTTCATTTTACTGCATCCTTCAAATCTCGAAAATTTTACTGCATCCTTTCAAAAAAAAACTGCACTCGCACTATGTGAGTCCTAGAAAATTCTAATGTCTCTACTTGCATCCCCAATTCTGGAAAGAAGTATGAACTTCGTTCCTAGCTTGTAATGTATGAGCTGAAATTATGAAACTTATTTACTCATTCGCACTCTGTCAGTATTGAATAAGTCTTCGTTTACTTGCATCTTTCGATTCTTATATTGAGCATTTCTTGAAATAACCTAACAGTCTCAACCTTGAATACTTTTTTTAACTGGTTCTAATACTCACAAATTGTCCAATATCTCTTCTTTGACCTTTTAAATCGAATTGCTTTCAAGTTTTTGCTCCTCTCATTTAACCTGCATGTTTTGAGTCTGGAAACGAGTTTCTGGTAATTATTCACACTATTTCGGCCCTCAAGTAAAGTCTCACAATATGGCAACCTTTTACATTAGAAATGAGCGGGAACTTCCAACTATTGCGTTTTCTCTCAGTCCGAGAAATTTTCACTTCGAAATTACTTCAAGTCATGGAATAAGTGATATCTTGTCCTCCAACGTACAAAATTCGAGTCTCCAAACGAGTCCTTCTAAAATAGTCTAAACTCGCTTCCTCATGCTCTTAATTTGCGCCGTATCGTACTCGAACAAGTGCTAGTCCCATGAATGAAAAGTTATGAGTCTCGAAACGTATCCTGTGAACACTCGCTCAGACCCTAAAAGTCCTACTTTTCAAACTCGCATTATCTGGGCCCATTCTTGTTTATCACCGCATTCTGAGATCCTGGTTACTTTTTTCAAACTTTCATCCTCAGCTTCTACTTTCCGTTTCAGGAATGCCTCTATTTCTAGTTACATAATCCTGCACTTTAAGCATGCTTTTATAGCCCTGTAGCATATGTTCCTTTTAAAAAAGGCCTTATCCTCCATTCTCCACACCCTTAATATGTTAATTGCACCCTTAATATGTTAATTGAGCAAAACAACCGTCGTTCTCGATGACTGCGCTGTTGTTGTTTTTTTACATATCGCATTGCGATAAGCACTATTTCTGTTTGCTTTGTGACGTTCACGAAAGATTTGTTTCCTGTTTCCTGTTTAACCCTCAAAAATGTTCCCAGAAAACCCCCTGGTAGAGCTACCATAGTCAACAGCCGCTTCGCACAACTACCGTAGTCATCAGCCACACCACTCTGCGTGTGTTCCGTTTGTATTTGTAGTACTGAAGAGCCGCTAGAGGAGGACGCGATGGTGAGATCTCTTGAATGATTGCATCCGGTTACAATTGGAAGGGTTAAACAGAGGGGAAGTTTGTGAGACAAATGATCTCAGAAAGAATTATTGGAAAAGCATTTTTTTCGCATAACATTTATTTATGAGTAGAAAGGAAATTATATTTGTTTTTGAACGTGAAAATCCAGGAAAAGTTTCATGATAAAAAAGTTTTTTATCATCTAAATTACTATTTCGCGGTTCTTATTCGGACTTTGAGAGAGTGAATTGAACTTTGAGAGAGAAAATTTCGGACTTTGAGAGAGTGAAAACTTTAGGGTCAGCAAAAACATCATGAAAATTTGAAGGTTTCGTTCGAAGACATCGATGAGCTTCTCGAAGAAGATCCGAAAAAGGCCTATGAACAGCTGAAAAATGTCTGTTGAAGCTTTTCCATCGGAAAAAAGTTTTTGATCGTTTTTAGGCTTTCTTGACAAAATCAGAAAGGTCCTCTATAAATACACCAAGAAACTTGCGATTCATTCGGAAACTTCAAAAATGATTGATTTTTAACATCAGTGATTTATATACGAGCAATATCGTTATCATTTTTTTGGTTTCTTGGCTGAAACAATAAAAGAAGGCAGGTGGTAGGTGCGAAACGGTCAATAATGGTTCTCGGTACTGTCGTTACCTTTTGAGGACAAGATGAATTTGAAATATAGCTAAGATCGATTTAAGCGGGAGCAAGATAAAAAACCTTATAACGAGAGAAATTATTGTTAAGTTAAATGAAGAGCGCAATTCGAACGATGCGGAAGTCTTGTGGCGACTAGCCAGAGCTTGTCATCTTGTGGCCGCCGATATTGAGAGGAAGAGCCCCAAAAAGAAGGAGAAGATCCTCGAGGGTTACTCTCTTTCTTCCTTCTATCTTGCTGTCTCATCTGTACCCTCTCTCTTTATCTCCTCTCTCTCTCTCTCTCTCTCTCTCTCTCTCTCTCTCTCTCTCTCTCTCTCTCTCTCTCTTCCCTTCACCTTTGTCTCTACACTTTCCTCTTTTCATATATTTTCCTACTCTCCCCTTTGTGCTCATCTCTCTCCTGTTTTCTCTATTTATGTCTCTCATCTCCTTTATTGACATGTCTTCTTTCTCTGCCCTTCTCTCTCTTTCTTCCGTTATTCATCTCTTTTTCAAAGCCGGAATTCTGATATAGCATTGTGATGTCCCAGGTCGAGGGTATGCGGTGGCAGCGCACAGCCTGGCTCCAGAATCCTTCCTAGTCCTAAAGTGGGCTGCGATTCTGACGGGCAGCAGCACTGATTATGTCGGAACCAAGGAGAAAATCGAACAGGGAAACAAGTTTAAAGTCAGATTAGCAGTCTCATCAAAAACACTTGGGTTTGAGATGATCAGCCTTTTTCGTTCTCTTTCTCTCTCTCTCTAATTCCAATCAATATATTATGTCTCGCCACTGGCAACTATTGTTTCACAAATATTTGTAGCTTCTCGTATCCAAAACGCAATTCGTATCATAAGAGCAAAAAAAACCTGAGAGAGTGAGAGAGAAATAAATGTAATTAGATAAATGATGTAAGTAAGGATATTGTTTTCTGAGCCATAACCAAGAAGACCTCGTCTACCCAGCCGGAGACCTTCGGCAGGCAATCAACAACAACATAAGAGCAATTCAAAACGGTATTCATCGGTCCTCCGGTTGACAATTTAATTAACTTTGGAGGAATTCCTGGACAAGGCTCTAGCGATGGATCCAAAGGAGCACAGTCTCTTGCACATGAGGGGCAGATACGCTTACTCTGTCGCTAATCTCTCCTGGCTGGAGCGAAAGGTTCATTTCTCACGCTCAAACAATATTTTTTGTGGAATGGTTTGATTAAGTATAATAATTGTAATGAGTTAATTTCAACTATTTGGCGGTAAGTTTGGCATCATTTTGAGCTTTTTCTGTTATAATCACGACAATTTATGAGAAGTGAGAAGGTTATCATGTTTTTACAATCTAGAAGCTTCCTGTTCTAAAAAATTTTCGATAAAGAACATTTTCATTAAGCTAAATAACAGAAAAAGGTCATTTGGATGAAAGCATAGGTCATTTGGACTTGTAAAAAAAGGGGATTTAAACTAGCGCTCATTCAAAAGAATCCTTCACTAGCCCCAATACCTTCCCTAGCCCCAATACCTCAAAGTCGGTGGGAAGGTGTAAACTCACTCAGCCCTACTACCGTGATTGCCGGAATCATGACGTTCTGAGTGAGGCTAAAATTGGCCCCCTTTGGACGAGTCCACTTCCGGCAGTGGTTCTATCCGTCAGATGGCTAGGCGGAGAGGGGTTAGTCTAGGCCACACGAGTCGAGGCGTCTTTTCGATTAATCTTCTGCTTTTCTACGGTCAAGTATTAGCAGGAACTCCCGACAAACACGTTCCGCGATGCCAGGCTGGATTGACCATCCACTCAACAGGCCGATCGCATGAATACTCTTGTTGTAAACCATGGCTTCAAGTTCTTAAAGTTATATCACCAAAGCTAGGGCGTCCCCCGGAAGCGACGTGGTCTTACCTTGTCCGCTAGGACCGTCAAATATGCGAGGACAGGCAGCTACCCATGGGCGGGGTATGTCTGCGCGGCGTACAGCCCAAATTCGCCTCGTCACATTAAATGTTGGAACACTGACGGGACGCAGTAGAGAACTGGCCGCAATGCTAGGAGCAAGAAGGGTCGACATTGCTGCTGTACAGGAAACGAAATGGAGAGGAAGCAAGTCGAATCCGATAGGAGACGGATACAAGTTGATATACCATGGCACGTCATCAACAAGAAATGGAGTTGGCATTATCCTCTCGTCGAAAATGGCTGATGATGTAACCGAAGTCATTCGCTCTACAGATCGAGTCATGGCCGTCCGAATTTCTTCGTCCAACAATCACTTCCTTGTCGTCTCAGCATATGCACCTCAACAAGGATGTAGCGACGCTGATAAGGAGGACTTCTACGACTCTCTTGAGTAAGTTCTCAAACTCCGAGAGTGTCATGAAGACATCTTGATCGGCGGGGATTTTAACGCTCACATCGGTTCAGATCGACAAGGTCGTGAGAGAGAACATGGAGGACATGGAATCGGAACGATCAATGCTGAGGGTCAACGGCTACTTGACTTCTGTGCTCGATGCGATCTAGCAGTCGTGAACTCCTTTTTCAAAAAGAGACGATCTCACGGACTCACATACGAGAGCGGAAGAAATCAGAGTCAAATTGACTTTTGGTTAATCCTGAAAGCAAAGCTCCGGAGTGCGAAAGATGCAAAGGTCATTCCATCAGACCATGTTGCATCTCAGCACCATCCTCTCTTTGTGGACTACAGCGTATTGAAGTCGAAGAAACAGCCTTCTCGTAATCCTGAATGCACACGTGTCAAATGGTGGCGCTCGACTGGGAAAACAGAACGTCTCTCTCGCATGCACATCATCCATCGCAATCTACTCCCTCCGGCACTCTACAAGCAGTTTCCAGAGGACATAAATGAACACTGGAAGCTTCTTGAAGACAGCATCAGAGCACCCGCCGCAAACATCCTCGGAAAGACGAAACCCGGAAAGCCAAGAATCGAGAAAGACACCTGGTTTTTCACCTCCGAAGTTCAGGATGCGATCAAGGCGAAAAAGAATGCGTACAAGAGATGGAGGACGTCAAATGAGGCTGACGACCGCGCTGCATACAGCTTAGCCAAGAAAGCCGCCAAAAGAGCTGTCGCAGTTTTAAAAGCCTCCTACTTCCGCGATCTCTATGAGAAGATGAACCAACCAGGAGGCGATAAAGCCATCTATTGGCTTGCCAAGGTTCGACACCGCAACACCTTTGACATCCAGAGAGCAGCCACGATAAGGGACAAACAAGGAAAGCTCGTCAATGTTCGAAGGTGGCGTGAACATTTCGAAGACATGAGCGGCCAAGAGTTTAAGCACCCTCCCATCCCGGCTTCCCACGCCGTACAAGGACCCCTGCCCACCATCACGGCCGAGGAAGTGAAGAAGGCACTCTCTAAGAAGAAGACTGGGAAAGCGGCTGGACCGGACGACATAGCCACCGAAGCCTGGAAACTTGCGGGTGATGTTGGACTAGCACATCTCGTGCACCTGTTCAACACCATCGTAAAGCAAGGCCAAATCCCACATAACTGGCGCTACTCCACGACCGTTCCAGTCTTCAAAGGAAAAGGCGATGCCAGAGTGTGCAGCAACTACCGTCCAATACGTCTTCTCAACCACACTATGAAGATATTTGAGAGGATACTGGATTCACGCATACGAGATATCGTCGATATTCCAGCTCGGCAATGCGGGTTCGTGAACGGAAGAGGCACAACAGATATTTGCACTCCGTTTACTCGTCGAAAAGCACGCAGAGAAAAGATCAACTCTCCATCTGACCTACCTCGATTTGGAAAAGGCGTTCGACAGAGTCCCTCATGATCTTATTTCATATGCGATCATCAGGTTCCTGAAGAGTACATTTGATAGACAATGGCGATGTACGATGATTCAAAGAGTACCGTCAGAACTCCGGTCGGCATCACAGAGCCATTCGCAGTAAACGTTGGAGTGCACCAATGGAGTGCTTTGTCTCCCCTTCTCTTCATTTTGGTTATGTATACCGTCACGCGTCCTCTACTGACTCCGGCTCCGTCAACCATCGCATACGCCGACGACATTTTCCTTGCTGCTCCTACACGTGCCGAAATCGAGAAACGCACCCAAGAATGGAATGACGCTCTTAGTAGACATGGCTTACGCCTCAACATTAAGAAGACCGAGTACCAGGAAATCGGAGTGCAAACGACGGGAACTGTTCACATCAGCGGTGAACTGCTCCCGAAGACCTCCGAATTCAAGTACCTTGGTTCTGTCATCTCCTCAGACACGTCAACAAATGCAGCGGCACGCCAAAGAGTAAATGCAGCTTGGATGAAATGGAGAGAAGCTACAGGTGTCCTCTGTGATAGGAATATCACAGCTGGCATACGCGGAAAGATGTATAAAACTGCGATCCGTACCGTGCTTCTCTATTCGACGGAGACCTGGCCTACAACGCGTGTAACCGAGAACATTATCCACACGAATGAGATGAAAATGTTACGCTGGACACTAGGACTGACTCGCCTAGATTGTCTGCGTAACACGATTGTGAGAGGGAGACTCGGCGTGGCCCCAATACAAGACAAGATGCGAGAAGGGAGAGTTAGATGGTATGGACACGTGATACGAAGAGACGCGACCAACATCGCAAGACACGCCCTTGACATGGAAGTACCAGGCAAACGCCCGCGAAGCAAACCGAAGACAAGATATATGGAAACGCTCAACCAAGACCTGCGCCTTGCAAGACTCCACTCGGAAGACGCAACGGACAGATGTTTCTGGAGAGCTAGAAGCCGTACAGCGGACCCTATTCCGACCTCGGCCGGCGCGGGACAACGCTAAGAAGAAGAAGAAGCTCATTCAAAAGAATGCCCATATTGACTAGCAGAAAGCGAGTATTTTTACATTCTTGATTTTTTATATATCTTTCTCTCTTCTCTGTCTCAATCCTCTTTCGCTTCTCATTATTCTCTCTAAGAATGAGCGGTGCGAAGTTTCTTTAAAAATTTTTTTGATAACTCCGCTGAATCTATTAGAAGATGAGGGTTCGGTAGACGCTGGTGTTGCTAACCTCGGGTCACCTATCATTCGAGTTCTTCTTGTATCGATCAGATGTTCTATTACAGGCTGCGGCCACCTTCTTTGCCAAGCCGCCAGACGCGACCAAAGAGGAGGCGTTGCTTGACTTTGAAGCGGTTACAATTTTGAAAATCCATTCTATTAGCCTCCTTTCTTTCTCTTTCGCTCACTCTCTCTGTCTTTCGTTTCTCCCTGTTTTTCTTGTTTTTTCATTCTCTTTGTCTTCTCTCATTTTATGTATCATTTGTCTTCCTCTCTTTCCTGATTACTCTTTGTTTTAACAAGAGATGTTTCACTCTCTCGTCTTGATATTTATACCTCGTTTTTGCTTTTTTTCTCGAGTCAATATAATCAATATCTATGTTATCGTAGGCAGGCTTTTATTTAGAGACCGCAATAGCTAAAATCAAAATAAGAATAGGTAGTAAAAAAAAATTTTTGTGTTCTTAATCACTTAATTCTTTCAAGAAAACATGGAAAAATCAAAAACAATTACTTTAAAGCAGAAAAATAGATTAGATTAGTTTCGAAAATACTGCCTATACACCCCCCGTCAGACGACCACTTTCGATAGACAAGGCCAGCCCGCAAAATTTTGATTAGGATGCGCAGGCACGCACGCGAGACGCACTCGAGCACGCGAGACGCACTCGAGACGCAGACGCATCCGCTCTTTCCCATCTCTCTCTAACTCGCTCTTTTCCTCTGTCTGTCTACCTCTCTCTTTCCCTCTCTCTACATCGCTCTCTGCCAATGTTACTCTCTCTCATCCACTTTTTCTTATTCTTACCCTTTCTCTCGCGAATCGCAAACAAAAAAGTGAAAAAACGGCCCTTATCGATTTTTCATCAAAGATTTAAAATGCGCGCATTAATTTCAAAATCCGCGTGCGCACGCGACCGCGCATTAAAAAATTCTTATAAAATCCGCCGCCTTTTTAACTACTTTAAGGCGGGACCGTTTGAAGTAATAAAAATTGCGGCCAAACTTAATTCCTCCTTCCTCCATTGGGTGACGGGGGGTGCCTATAACAAATCTTGGTACGCTAGAGCGCGGAAGGTCAAATGGGTCATGTTTGTACTAAAACGCGGTCTTAACTTCGCACTGGTGATCTACATAATTTTTTAGTGAAAAAGTTTTTGATTTTCTCATTCCGAAATTTATGGATTGAAATTCACCAATTTTTTATTGTCTTTTCGGTATAATTTGAATGTAGAAAATACTGCTTCAACATTTTATTGAAAATTTGTGCAGCAGTGACTATACTTACTCTAGCGCGGAGCTCAACTTCGAAAGGCCATTTTTTTTCGCTATCATAAAAATGAAAATTTTCTCTACCATTATGTCAACTTGAGTTTTGTCATTAATAAAATGAAATAATATATTTGCTTTTAGCAATCAAAAGTTCGTTTTTTTTTAAATCAAAAATAAGGAAATATTATTTGGTAACCTGAGCTGTGAGATTCCATAAGAACTCTAGAATCTCGACTAAGAACACCGATGAAGAGGCTCGAACTTAAATGAGAAATTTTCACAAGTTTTAAAACGAATTGAGGCATAATACAATGACTGAATAGCTCAGAATAACGTATAGAAAAAAAAAGTAAATCCGTTGAAAATTCCAATTTATTCGATTTATCAAACAGTTTGGAATTACGGAATATTAGTGTGATAGACAAAAATAGCGTACCAAAATATTTTCATTGCCGTCTCTACTTTTATTTACCCGGAATGAATTTTAAGATGAAAAGGTTTGAAGAAGAAAAAAACTACTCTCTTTTTGAGACGAGAAATTAGTTTTTGAGATGATTCTTTTTTGTGAAACTCGAAAGATAATTTTCAGGCTTATGCGTTGAAACCGCTCTGGCTGGAGAATATTCTGTACTTGGCACGCTGCTATATAGCTACAGATCAGTCTGTGTGTTTCACATTATTCGAATCAGACCTTTTGTTCAGTCTTGTATTTGCATTCCTGGGGCCGTATGCACGTACCATTTTTCGTGAGAAATGATGAAGAAAACAGTGTTATCCTAGAACACTTAACACTATTTTCTTCATAATTTCCGACCAAAAATGGTACGTGCATACGGCCCCTGATTTTCTTATCAATCTTTTTTTTTTATAGACAAAAGCTGTACCGTACCTCCGAGAAGCAGTCAACCTCGAACCTGAGGATGATTCCGAAAGAGAAGCACTGGAGGAATCTAAGAGTCTTCTACACAAATATGGAAAATGAAGTGTCGAACTGAAAAAAACCACTATTGTTGATAAAGTTATCGGGTCTCGAAGCGAGAAAGCTTTTAGAAAGCGGAAAGATTTTTCACCAGCCGGTGTCAGCTTCAGTGGGACAACCCTAGATATATATTGAATAAACAAGTAACTATTTTTTGATTGATTGTTTTTAAAAAGTTTTTTGAGACATCGTGAGTGATGAGAGGTTTTACTGTTTCATTTCTGTACAAATTGAATGATTGAGGTTTTTATGAGCATTTCTAGAGTTTCAAATCTTTTGCTTGCAAAATAATTCATTTTAATTCCGAATAATTTTCACAATTCCCCGTCTTCTGCATTGAATAAACAAACTATTCATGTTTTATTTTATTGATTTTTATTAATTTCTCACACATTAATGAAAGAAAGCTTTTAAAATTGTGTTTTAATGATTTTATTACGCATGTCTGTATAAAACAGGTAGTGACTACATATAAGAATGCTTTAAGCATTTCTAGAATTGTCAAGTATTTGAATTTTTGGTTATAGACTACCAAAAAGATGAAATAGGAATTCTGAGGACATTATGGATGAAGTGAACTAAGCTCGGTTATGGCAAGAAAAGTGAAACAGAATGTAGAATTTGAAATTGAGCCGAGAAGTGTGAAGAAAACTTGAATGTAAGTCATTTGTCTTTGCTTGAGAAAAAATAACTTGTTTCATTCCATTTTTTGTAGGTTAATATAAATCATACTTTGTGAAATGCTGCGTAAACATTCAATTCAATTCTTTATTCCGCTTGAAACAAAACATAATGTTAAGTGACGAAACAGATGACACTGTCACAAAAAAAGTGAATTCAGTGAAGTTTATGGAAAGTGAGATCTAAATATGACAAGAACAATGAGGAACATTTCATTTTAGGAAAATAGGAAAGCACACAAAAAAAAGCAAAGCTCGTATCTTCAGTTATGAACTATTCATCAGCAATTAAGAACTATTCATCCGCAATAATAACTTGAAATTCCAAAAATTCAACTCACTCTTTATCATTCGAGAGCTAACCGAGAACACAAATATAATGGAAAAAAAGAGGAGAAACAAAAACAAAACATTTGAAGAAACAAAGCACTTGAATCAAAAATGTATTCTAGAGTTGGTGACAATGGTCTCACAATCAAGCTTGATAAGTTCATTTCTAAAAATGCTAGAAGAGCTTGTAGAAACCAAAGAACAAGATAACTTATTCCAGACATTAATCATTCTTGAGGCACAAGTGCTTGTTCTGCTTTGATATTTACACGGCAAGCATATTCTGTAGTTATTCGATTCTCTCAGCGAATAAGGCGATGGGCAAAGTTTAAACATATTTGAGTAATCTACTTGAATATTTCCGTGCAGACATTTATGGATGAACACAAGATCGGCCACATTTCTTCTATATTCAAGCGAGGAGATGGAAAGAAAATTCAGTCTAGCAACATAACTCATTTTGGGTAATCCGGCCCTTTGTAGTAACCTTCGTGTAAATGATCTTTGCACTTTTTCTATGCAGTTAACGAGACCGATAGTTACTGGGAACCATACCTCACTCCCATATTCAATAAGGGGTCTTATGTATGTGGTGTATATTCTGAGCAGAACTTTAATTGATTTGGTTTTAAAGCCTCTGAAGATCATGTTTATACATTTTTGGGACTTTAGGGAGGTTAGTTCAATATGTTTAGAGAATGTGATATCTTCCTGAAATGTAATGCCAAGATCTTTCACTAATGAAGTAGTTGGTATGATATTGTCTTCTAGGTTATATGTTACTTTTGGATTCCTAGGACCACAGTGCATGATAAAGCATTTTTGAGTTGATATCACAAGTCCCCAGGTCAGTGAGTAATCGGAAATGGAATCCAGACTTTTCTGAAGAGAGTCTCTGTTTTTGGAAAAAATTTTGAGGTCATCGGCATATAGAAAACCATGGACATCTGGCTCTATGTGCTCCATGATATCATTTATAAATATTGAAAAGAGGAGGGGTCCAAGGCAACTCCCCTGGGGAACACCACTGTTGTATACTTTAGGGCCTGATAATGTATCTCCGATTGAGACTTTCGAGGACCTGCTCGTGAGAAAAGAACGGATAAGATAGAGGAGGTTGCCCGTTATTCCCACTTTTTCAAGTTTATGAACAGGAAATCTTATGTTTACAGAGTCGAAAGCCCGTGAAAAGTCGACTAGACAGATGTCAAAGTCTATTTTTTTATTCTGAAGCGTGAGGTAAATGGAATGAGCCTCTACCAGGGATGTTACCGTGGACCGTCTCCGACGGAAACCATGTTGTTTGGGATGTAGTATGCCATTGGTTTCCAGATATTGATAAGTTATATTGAAGATCAGTTTCTCGAATACCTTTGACATAGAGCACACCATAGTGATAGGACGATAATTTTCGATCTGAGAGCGGGGCCCTTTTTTATGAACTGGTTTGATTATTCCTTTTTTCTAGGCCAGAGGGTAGTGCCCTAAGGTTAGTGAGTTGGTGAAAATGATTGAGAGAGGTATGGCCAGTGAGTCCAGACAATTTTTGAGTAGTTTACTTGGAATAAAGTCAGGGGAAGAGTTCAGTTTCGGAGCTATTCGTTTCAGGATGGAGTTCACCTCAAAAGGGGAGATGTCATTAATGTGGTCGAGGTGAAAATTCGGGCGAGAGATTTGAAGGGGTCCACTGATTGGTAAGGGTTGTAACTTATCAAAATACTCGGCGAAGTGAGTTGCTTGTTCGAAGGGGATAGTAGTTGGTTTATTGTTCACTATGAGAGCAGGAATAGATGTGTTGAGTGAAGGATAGGAGAGAAGGATAGGAGAGTTGGATATAGTTCTGAAGAATACCTTATAGTTTCTCGGGAACTTAAGCTTGTCTTCCCTAAGAACCTCGAATTTGACTAGTTCTTTGTGAAGTTTCTTGGATGTGCGTAATGACGTAATGGTTGTGTATATTTTAGAACAGTTGCGCGAGCATCTTCGCTTCTATAGCGCTGAATGGCGCTGCTTTTGATCGCTTGCCAGCTTGACTCATCTTGAAACCAACAAAACTTATCATGTATTAATTACAGAGGAACGTATAGCCCATACAAATAGAGTACAAAAATTACTACAAATCACCTTTCATCTAACCTTTAGATTGAAAAAATAAGTTGAAAATGTTCATCTTAATTTTTTATGTACCAATTGCATCAAATTTTACATTCAAATTGCAGTACGGCCACAACAACAACAACAACAATGAAATTAATTGAAAAACTGTTGTAATTTTATAACAATACTAACTAACATTCGACAATTATAGTGTTTAGAGTGCATTTAGTAATCGACAATTATAGTTTTTAGAGTGCATTTTGATGCATTTTAGTGCTTACGCTTGTCTTTCCGCGTCCTTTTTGACAATAATCCAAGTTTAAGAAATCTGACATCCATCCATGCATACCGATTTCCATAATCCAAAAATTATAACTTTTTTGGATTTTGTAATCCTTGGATTATAATCCAGATTATTATAATCTGTTTTCCATGCATACGGCCTCAGCTGCTTAAGATTTTCATGATTTTGTACGGCCGTTTCCTTTTTTTCCGGCCGATATTCTGCAGTTTAGATCGCTTGAAAAATTGGATAATTCTAGTCTCAGGCTCAATTCAAGTTCAAACCATTTATCCTCAATTTCAAGAGCCGAAGCGCCGTTAAGTCAAGCTTTTCCTGTCCGCAGCTTAGTAGTGTGAGTACGTAGACGTAGGTTCGAGAGTGTTGATCATGATGAATATGAAGCCTTGTGGTTTACAAGTCCTGGATGAGGCCATAGTCTTATATCGTGACGGATATAAATGAGCCAGGAGGAAGATAAAACTCGGCAAAATATAGAAAACATTGGCGAAACTTGTTTTCGTCGAACCAGGAGTCAAGATCGACCAAGATTGCTACCGAACGCATATTCTTCAGAACGTATGATTTTTATCTGAAATAAACGTCGTTGAACATGTTTGCATATTTATGGGCCACCCTGTATAGCTGCGTTAGGAAAAACCCAATCATTGTAAGAATTGTGAAAAAATATTCAAAATTTGTCAGCAAACAGTGATAGTACGCTCACTAAAGTCTCAAATGATATTTGACAAGTTTACTGTTCAAGTGTACTGTTCAGCGCAGAACAAAAAAGGCTTGTGATCATCATGGTCGCAATCAGCCTCCAACTACGATTCGCTTTTTTCTTACTTTGATTATCAAAGTGACACGCTTGGGTCAACATCTTCAACCTGTATCCAATATCACCTTACACCCAAACTCAACCCATTGCGATAAAGTATATATGTATAACAAAAAATTTCCTCGTAACACTACGGTGAAAAGAGTATGAAAAACGATTGAGACACTGTTCCAGAAAAAAGACTCTACGCTGACCTCTGCTGATTTGTTGAAACATAAGGTTATATTTTTTTCTTCTAAAAATTGAATGGAGTTAAACAGTGCTACCAAACAATCCAATAATTGCCCTTTTTCTCATCTATAGACAAAGTAGGAGAAGTGGAAATTTCATATGCAAGGCTACTTTTGTTACGACTAGTTTGCGATATGTTAACAGTCCGGACAATTGAGAAAATAAATACATCAGCATACAGCAAATGTGCTGAAAAAATGCGAAAACTTGCCTTCCGAAGTCAATCGAGCTTGAAAACACATGAAAATAAACTTTGGTAGAATTTTAAGCCACCAATTGACACTAAAAAGTAGTTTTAGGCTTTTTAACTTGTTTTGTTTTTTCAAATGTCTTCCTACTGTTTTTGACTCATGGATCGTTAAAAAAAGTAAAATTCCCGCACGTCACTATTACTATACTGTATCCAAGTTTTAAAAAAATCTATGTTTTTCTCGTTCGGTGCTCTAAAACTCATGCCTAATGATGATCAAAGATAAATTTAGTTAAAAACTGACAAAATTCCAACTCAGGAGTTGGCATTCCAACTCAGGAATCAACGTGTCCTAATTGAACACTATTGAATTGAATTGAATCAGCTTTATCATCAAAGGATAGCTTGTTATTTTCAATTCTCTCACCTCTTAGTAATGTCAACGAGATGTTTGATAAGTTAATAGAAATTCTGACAGAAGCCTCGAACTGCTTAGCTCCTTGGGAGAAAGTTAGCATTTCCACTAATTCAATTCTACCCGAACACATAAAAAGAGCTATGCAGAGGCGATTCAATCTATGGAATTCCTATGTCGTTAGTAAAAAAGAAGCTGACTATATAAAGTATTCCCGATCTAGTAAAGATTACATAATAAAATTTAATTTGAGTGTAGAAAAGAAAATGATAGAAAGCAAAGACAAGAAACTTTTTTTCAAATATATTCGTTCGTCTCTTTCTAAGAAACCAATGGGTGTTGATACCCTCTGTGATGATCAAAATACGATGTTATATTTAGACGAAGAAAAGGCAAATTCGCTTGCTAAATCATTTCAATCTTCTTTTACTATTATTGATGATAATTTAAATCCTTATTTCAATCCTTCTTTTCCGAACTGTACTCTTGAAAATGATGAAATGCTGTTTCCTAGACATCTCATTTGCTCTTTGATTGAAAAATGGAAGAATTCTTCTTCCAAAACTCCAGACAATCTCAATATATTTTTCATCAAAAAACTAGCTGTTCCTTTAGCTATACCTCTAGAGATAATATTCAATGAGTCATTCAGTCGAAGTCAAGTTCCTGACAAATGGCGTCATTCCCTAGTGACTCCTGTTAAAAAGAAACCACCTTTTTGCCAGCCCACTAACTATCGTCCTATTTCCATAACTTCATACTTCTGTAGAGTATTTGAGAAGATTCTTGCCAGTTACATTTGTTTTTATTGTGAATCGAATGAGATAATACCTGATGAACAATATGGTTTTAGAAGAAAACGTTCAATAGAGCAATCGATGTTATTGTTTTTAGATTACTGTAGTAATGAAATAGACAGAAAACGTTTTATTGATGTTATTTACTTTGATTTTGCCAAGGCTTTCGATAAGGTCTCTCATACTAAGTTAATACAAAAACTAAAGGGGTATAATTTTCCGATAAAAATAGTAAAGTGGATTGAAGCATACCTGAGTAACAGAACCTTTCAAGTTAAAGTAAATGATTCTTTATCTGAGTCCCTTCCCGTCATTAGCGGAGTACCACAAGGTAGTGTATTAGGTCCACTTTTGTTTATAATATACACCGCTGATATAGTAAAACCAATTATTGACTTAGATTGTCAAATAATGTTGTACGCAGATGATATGAAAATCTTCAGATCTTTCAAGAAATCAGACAATCATCAAACCTTACAGCTCGCCATAGACTTTGTGAACGAATGGTCGAACACTTGGCAGTTCAGTTTAGCCCCTAAGAAATGTTCATGCTTAAGAATTGGTTACATCAGAAGCCCTCACTATTCGTACTCCCTCAATTGTATCCCAATACCTTACGTTTATAGCGTTCGCGATCTCGGTTTCTTAATTGATCCAAAGCTATCTTTCAGCAAGCATTGTTCTTCTATAGCTAAAAAAGCTCTTACTAAAGCTTATCTCACACTTAAAGTTTTGAAATCAAAAAACGCTGATGTTTTAACTAGAGCTTATTCTATATACATACGATCGATTCTTGAGAACTGTACACCAGTTTTCTCCCCATATCTCAAGAAAGATATTAAGGCATTAGAAAAGGTACAGAACTATTGTACTCGCCGAGTATACAATCGTTGCTTCAATACCCCCTACAGTCACATGCCTTCTAATAGAGTAAGAAACTCTAAGCTTAGACTTCAGACCTTAAGTAGTAGGAGGGAAACGAATGATTTTCATCTTTTAAACAAGCTTATATCTGGTAGAGTAATTCTTTCTCAAAAAAGACGACATTTTTATAAATTAAATGTTTCCACGACTCGAGGCTCAAAATTAAAAATTCAATATAAAACTCCTCGCACTAATTGTAGGAAGTTTAGTTTCGCTATAAGATCCGCTCGATTGTATTTATAGACGCTCGGATTCATTGTTCAGTTTCATTTGTGTTCTTTGTTTCAGTTTCATCTTGTTTTTCATTTGTTTTTGTATAATATATACATATATCCACCACGTGATTCTTTTCGCGTAATAAAAAGTTCAAGTTCAAAGTTCAAAGTTATGGCTATCGCTGACATGGATGATGGGGAACTTGAGAGGGAATTTTGGAACTGTGGTTTTCTTGGACGCTTTCTCGAAATGTCAAGTCAAGTATGAAGGTAGGCTTATGTCTTGGGTCAGCGGGAGTCTTCTAGGATCTTGACGAAGGCTTCGACTTCTTTGATTTTATTGGTTTGTGAATCATGGCTCTTCTCGTCCGATCCTAAATTTCAAAATTTGATCGTAAACCGAATTTCAAAATTAGAGATTTCTGTCCGGGACACCATAATCGATTATTTTTTTATATGAATTGATGATCTTTTTCTCGAGGTGACTTGTGAGTTCACTATAAATAGATTAAACGTGCGGCAGAAGAAGAGCCCCACCGCCTCTGCCGTCGTCCTTCCTATCAGCTCGAAAGACTGAGAAGGGCAGACCGTCGAGAAGAATTGAGTCAGGATCGGATGAGGAGAGCCATGTTTCACAAACCAATAAGATTTTGAAGGTAGGGGGGGTCGAAGGAGATCGGAGAAAATGATGAAGATCGTAAAGCTTATTCTTGACGGAGCGAGAGTTGAACGAACTACATTTTAAAGATAAACTCGCACCTGTCTTGTCCTATCTGGCAGAAATGTTTCTCTTTCCGCTGTTGACTCGATTAGTCCGCCGAAGTACGACCGGGCTATTCTTTTGGACAGAATTCTGAGAGACGCAAGGCTCATTGGGTTGAGCTCCTGAGACCAGAGAAGACGGTGCGGGTTGTATTCGGTGGGGATTAAGGGAAAGGCGATGACGAGCAGAAGACGGAAAGGTTTGAGTAGAAATTGGAGTGAAAAATGGAAGATGAAGCTTTTTCGGTGGCAGTAGATGTTATGTTAATGGGAGGACGAATCGAATTGCGTTTGACGTCCAATTTTTTACTTGGAGTTTTGCGAAAGATTCATAACGCTAACTTCCACTCTAAGAGAAGGGAGCACCATTACTAATTTGGTAAAAGACTCATAACGCACATATTTGACCAAAGATGTCTCTCTCTCCCAACAATGTGGATATTCCATCTCTTCTCGAAACTATTCGGCTACAAGCGGATACAATCGCAACTCAGGCTAGAACTATCGAGTCTCAAAATCAACAGATCATTTCACTCACCAAGGAACAAAGTTCGACAGTTTCTTCTAACCTAACATCCCTCTCACCCGATGCCGTTGCCTACGAAGCGGTCAGACGGTGTCTGTTGGAAGACAAGGACATCATAGAAGAAAAATCGAAAAACATCGTTATCGTTGGATTGGAGGAAAAGGACTCGGACTCGAATACTGCCGCTGAAGATGAAGCCCTTATTGCCAAGCTTGTCGATGAGCTTGACATCAAAGAACTCTCTGATGCTTTCAGAAAGGGAGATGTCAGGCACAAAAGACATGGAAGAGCCGAAAACAAAAGAAGGATTCTGAAAGTTTACCTCCCATCTCCAGCTCTACGTTCTGTCACTCTTCAAAAGATCAGAAGTTCCAGACCCCAAGTTATCCAGTCCCACCCCCGCGTCTTCGTCAGAGAAGATCTCACTCGAACTGGATTGGAATTGGAGAAGCAATGCAGGCAGGTCGCGAGGGAACGGAATCTCCAGGCAGGGCAGATAGAGTGGACAGTCAGAGGGACGCAGCTCTTCCGGCTACCGAAGGCAAGGCCATTCAGAGAAGAGCAGCCAAAAACGTACGCATACGTGACTCAAAGAAAGTCTCACTAGGTCAGTGGCAGTGTTAGTTCTTCTGATAGTCCTGTTGTCAAAGCATGCTTATTCAATGCAAGATCCATACGTAATAAAATGACTGATCTCGATTTCTTGTTGAGTAGCAAATCATTTGAGTTGATTTTTATTACGGAAACATGGCTAACTTCTTCTGAGTCAGATCGTGAATTTTTAAGAAATCATAAATATGCTTTGTATCGTTGTGATCGCTCGTTAGATGACCCCAACAAGGGCGGCGGAACCGCTGTTTTTGTCTCCTCTAGTATTTCATCTTTCTTTGTAACTTCCTTCCGTGATGAAGGCGTAGAAGTGATTGTTATCGATCTAATGAACCCCAACGCTTTCCCACGTCATATACGTTGTGTGTGCATATACCGCTCACCTTCTTGCTCTCATTCGATAAAGATCTCATTACTGTCATTTATCAAGTCTATCTCTCTAACAAATACACCAATAGTCATAGTAGGAGACCTCAACTTACCAGACATCGATTGGGAAAATCTGACCACTTCCAATAATGAAAGCCATTCTTTCTTTTTAAACTTTGCTTGCGATGAACACTTTTTCCAATATGTCTCCCACCCTACGCGTGGCCCTAATGTTCTAGATATAGTACTCTGTAATAATCAAATTATAAGCGATTGTATTGTCACTGCTCCTTTCTCAAACAGTGATTTCTCAAACACCGTTGATTTTCGAATAACTTTTGCAACTATGTCAAAGACTCCTGAGTCTCTCATTAAAAATTTTTCGCGTGCGAATTGGATATGATGGAAATTCTGATTTCTTCTCATGATTGGACACTTGCTCTTTCTTCCCTCGACCCGGATACCGCTAATAATTATATCGTTGATTTTATAATTTCTCTGATAGATCGTTTTGTGCCTTGTTCTACCGAACAAGGTGAATTAGATAAGTATCCTTTGAAGCTGCGAAGGATGTATGACAAACTTCAACGCGCATCGCTTCGTTCCCCTAATTCCGTTTATAGCAATACTCTATCTGCCAAATTTTCTGAAGAACTATATGCATTTCAAATGGAGAGAGAAGCCAAACTTGTGGCAAAAGGAAACCTAAGACGTTTTTATTCTGAATGTCAAAGTCGTACAAAAGGCCGTAACATTGTGATTCCCTCTTTAGTAGACCCAGTAGACCCTTCTGGTTTGCCAGTCCATACTTCGTTGTCTAAAGCAAACGCCTTCTCACAATATTTCTCTTCTGTTTATTCCACACCTCGCAGTATTATACCTAATACCGATGTATCAACTTCCACACATATGCAATTCGATGTCATAGATGTAGATATGATACTTAAAGCTTTGAATCAATTGAAATATAAATGCAACACATCTCCGGATAATATACCTAATATAGTAATTAAAAAACTTCGATTTGTTCTTCTCAAGCCCCTCTCTATTCTATTTAACAACTCTTTACTAGTCGGAAAAGTTCCCTCTCTTTGGAAAACTTCTATTATTAAACCAATCTTAAAGTCTAAATCTAAAGCTGATCAATTGTCTAGCTATCGCCCCATTTCCCTAACTTGTTCAATGTCCAAAGTGATGGAAATTGTTATAATAAGTCAATTAGATGCCTACTTGAAGCAAAATGATCTACTGTCTCCCCATCAATTTGGTTTTAGAAACAAAAGGTCAACTGTGACTTCATTGGTGCAATCTCATTCCTATTTCGCTGATATACTCTCCCATGGTAAAGCCGTCGATGTTATTTTTCTTGACATATCAAAGGCATTCGATACAGTAGATACTATATTTTTTTTTTCTCTTCTTAAACTAAAAAAGTTAGGAATCTGCGGTAACCTCATTCAATGGATTGCGGACTACTTGACTGGTAGAATTCAGACTGTATGTGTTGACAACGAATTCTCTAGCTCATCTTCTGTTACCAGCGGTGTACCACAAGGTTCAGCTATTGGACCGAAACTGTTCTTACTGTTTATTGATGACATAAAACATGTAATTCCTCCCAATGTAAATTATACTATCTACGCCGATGACATTAAATTATTTAGTGAAGTACCAACTTTTTCGTCTGACCTCCAAACTGCCATAGACAATGTATTCAACTGGTGTCAACAGTCCAATCTCAAACTATCAGCTCAAAAATGTATAGTTACGCATCTTGGTATTAACCCCATGCAAAATTATCAGCTAGATCGTCATACAATGGCCAACTCTTCCGAAATAATAGATCTAGGAGTTGTCTTTTCGAGTAATCTTTCTTGCAATAAACAAGTCGAGCATGTCTGTAAGAAATCTACAAACCTCGCCAATCTCTTTTTGCGCGCGTTCAAAACCAATTCTCTGGTTGTATTAACCCGTGCTTTCGTTACTTATATTCGTCCGATCCTCGAATACAGCTCGGTTGTATGGTCACCTACCGCGATTGGCTTAGTTAAGGACCTCGAAAGAGTACAGAGAAATTTCACTAAAAGAATCTTGGCTAGGAAAGGACTTACCCGTCTAGTTTACTCTGAACGTTTAAAAATGTTAAATTTAGAATCTCTTGAAAATCGTAGGGTTGTTTCTGATTTAGTTTTTATACATAAGAGAGTCCACGACTACTCAGAGTTCGACTTCTCTCGTTTGTTTACTTTAGCTCCTCTTACTAGAGCTATTAGAAATACCCATCCATTAAGAATCGCCTTACCATATGCTCTAAACTTCTTTAGGTTTTCTACGTGTGCTTCTAGGTCGATCACTATTTGGAATTCCTTACCTAGCGAAGTAGTATGTAATCATTCCAGCGAAGTATTTATGAATAAACTCAGAAAACTACCGATAAATTGTATTTTACCCGAGCCAATTGTCTGCGACTAAGTTAAACTAGGAAGAACACTTTTTGTAGACACACTGCCACTGTAATACAATTCTTTTCTAGTAGAATCATAATCCATGTTTAATTTGTGATCATTAAATGTTGAAGTGAAACTGTTTTTGTGTACATGGAAATAAAGAATTAAAGAATTGAATTGAAGAAACATTGCGGTTCAACAACACAAGCTCCCAAATTTATCCAGGTTTATAAAACTCTTGTTTGTTTCAAATCAATAATTTGCTTTTTTTAAGAATAAAAAAATGTTTTTGTTGAACTGAAAACCTAATATGCTGGGAATTTCGGACGACCCGAGAAATGCTATATACCAAACTCAGTGGATTTTATTTCTTTTCTTCAGAAGCCGTCGAAACATTACTAAAGAACTTCAGGAGACTTCAAAACAGTGGTTTAGGAATTTGCTTTGTCCTTCTTTCCTGTCGAAATTCTTCGATGTAAACGGTACGCTTTCATAGTTCAAAACGTTAACAAAACCGCGGTGAATAATAATGAAAAAGTGGGATGGCTCTGGACGGACGCCTCTTCGGCTATTTCACAGAGAACGGATGAGAAGCATCTGAAGCAGAAGAACGTTTTGCGGAATTTATCACTGAGAGGTAGCATAGCTGGAATGAATTGAGACTGAAGCTTAGGAAAGATTGATGAATTCAAATGTGAAATTTGGATGTAGAGTGAGTAATAAAGTTCAAAGGTAGGGATTTACTTTGCTCCCTGCAACTCGACTGAAAACATCCCAGCGATTCCCATCACGAAGCTTTCGTCTGCTCCCACTGACTTCAGAAGCTCCACTGCATCCCACGTCAGCGTCTTCGCGTCAATCTCTGCTAGCGAGGAGAAGAGAGAGTGTCAGGAAAGTTCTACAAACAAGAAAAAAGTGACATGAGAGTCCACTCAATGGTAAGCATAACATAGTCTGATTTTCCTGTCAAAGGGAAAGTGATTGTATGAGCGTGTCAGATGCAATTTCTTTATGAGTATGCAAAATGGAAGTATTAAAAGGAGAATGTTGTAATTAGGAGTTTTAATATGTAATATGACATAAATCATAGTATTAAGGAATGTTATGTATTATTAATAAATGTAAGGTATGTATGAATCTATTTTTGTATGAAAATTAGTGTATATAGATGTATATATACATATATACATATATATATATATATATATATATATAGGTCCACCTGAGTCCTTTTTCCCGCACGGCTCCTCCCGCGACACTCCTCAATCTTTCAAGCCACCATTTTCCCTTTTCGTCCTCCTCGGTCGCCTTTCTCCAATTTTCTAATATCCCTATGAACGATATTTTTTTCAACACTCTTTCAACTTCCGTTTTCTCCGCAACTATTTCTTCTCCTTCCATAATAGCTTCACTTCTACTTAGAGCATCTGCCACTTTATTCGCACTCCCTTTCAAGTATTCTATAGTGACGTCATACCTTTGCAGCTCTAGAGCCCATCTCATTACTCGTGCCGATGAATTCATTTGCTTGAATAGTGCTTTGAGTGGTTGGTGATCAGTGCGTACAATTGTCTTAGTCCCCAGTATGAAGAACTTGAACTTTCTCAAGGAAAACATCACTGCTAATGCTTCCGAGTCAGTCACATGGTAGTTCCTTTCTGCTGGCGCACAAACTTTCGATGCGAAGTATATGGGATGGACATAACCGTCGTCTCCCTCTCGACATAGAATATTGCAACCTTGCTAGCATCAGTATAAATGATGAATGGTTTATCTCCTTTTCGAGCCCCTTCTATGTCGGGCTGTCCTAGTACTGGTGTACTGGTCAGTTTGTCTTTCATGTCTTGAAAAGCTTTTTCTTCTTTTTCCTTCCACTCCCATTCAACTTTCTCTGATGTAAGCCAACTAGGCTTACATCAGAGAAAGTGCTATTTTCTCGGCGAACTGATGTAAAAAATTTTCTGTAGTACGAGCACATCCCAATGAATCTTCTCACTTCATGCACATCTTTCGGCGCTTTATGAGCAACTTTTGCTCTATCTACCAATATTCCATTCCGGGTCACCCAATGTCCCAAATATTCTACCTTGTCTTGCGCTATAGCACACTTTTGAGCTTTCAACTTCAAATTGTGTCTTCTGAATGCTTCCAGTATTCGAGAAAATTCTGTTGCATCAGTTTCTTCATCCTCCGTCGCTAAAATGATATCATCCAAATACACTTTCACGTTATCTCCTAGGATGGCATCAAGGACTCTCGTCATGGGTCTTTGAAATACTGCCGGCTATGTTGATAGCCCGAACGGTAGAACATTGAACTCATACAATCCGCTATCAAAAAACTCAAACACGCGGATTCGTCACCCGCATGTTCTCTCATCGATCTTGAACTCTGGAAACCGTTGGGCACCCAAGGCTCCCTAGCTCCCAAACTACCCTACAATTGCATTTTCCGAAATGTAGATAAAATATATAATCCGTTCTTCGTCGTGAAGGCCGACTTTTCTTGAGACTCTACTGCTAGGGGTACTTGCCAGTAACCTGCATTAATATCTAGCGTCGAGAAAAACTTCTTTCCCTTCATCGCTTGTAGTGTAAGGTCTATCGACGGTAACGGAAGTGCATCCTTCTTAGTGATTTCGTTCAACTTCCTATAGTCAACGCAAAGTCTCAAGCTATTGTCTTTCTTCTGAGCGATAACTAGCGGGGAGACCCATGGGGATGCACTTTCTGATTTAACCCCCTGGCTCAGCAGTTCTTTCAGCTTTTCTGTCACGGTCGGACGTTAATTAATTGTTAATTATGAATGTTAGTAATGATGATCTACGATGTTATGTCTCTGGTGTTATGTTTCTTATGTTACGTATTATGTTATATATCTCTCTCTATTGTTGCGTAGGAAGTTTCGACCTCTCGCGCGCTTCGGCCTGGCCAGCCACATTCTCATGTTTTTTTATGATTAAGTTAGTTTTTGTTTTCTCGTAAAAGCCCGATTGCGAGGGTTAGAGTGGAGTGTTGTGTTGCTCTGGGAGCAAGTCGTTGTGTGTGAGAAGACCGTAGCGGCGTGAGTCTCTAGGGGCTGCGTCCGTTACAGCTCCAGTTGTTCTACGGGTTCTACGAGCTCGTAGGGTGACTCGAGTGTCTGAAAGGAGCTGTTTAGCCCGCTAACGGGCCTGGTGTAATCGGTTGAAGAATTTGTTGTGCTTCTCTGCGTTGAAGTTGTTATTTGGTGCTCCTTGCTGAAATAAATCTCGGCATCTAAAAACTCTGTTTGTGTTCAGCATTCCAAGTCACAGCGTGAAACTAATTCGCGAACTACATTACATGGGGGCCGAACCGGTGCTTACTCAGTAAATTGTGCAATCTAACAAATTGTTGCAGTTTCTGAAAAGCAAATGTGCACCTAGGAAGAAATGAAAGAGATGGAACTGGACGAAAGAGGACAGGAGCACCATCAGGTCAGACTTATACAGGAGATGGAAGAAATTTTGAAAACGCAAGAGCTTGAAATCAACAATTGTCGATTTTCAAAAAAACAAATGTTAGAAGGATCGAGAGAAATTGTCCAAAAAGCTCGAATGATTATACACTTTGATCTGTGTCTTGCCTTGTTGATGCGTTGTTGAGAAGAATAGGATTTCGAACGTTTCGCTTTATAAAAGCATCGTCAGCGAAATGAATCACCTAAACATTTTTTTAGGTGATTCATTTCGCTGACGATGCTTTTATAAAGCGAAACGTTCGAAATCCTATTCTTCTCAACAACGCATCAACAAGGCAAGACACAGATCAAAGTGTATCGTCTACCGGATTTTCAATCCAATGCGTTTAACTCAGCACAAATTGCTCGAATGATTGTTTCTGAAAAAAAAATTGCTGAAAGAATGGAAAAAGAGATGATCGCAACACTGCAGGACTTGCGAGAAAAGGTGAAGGAGGGAGATCAAACCGATCTCGTCGGCCTCATCATTGGAGAAATGAAAGGGGCCATGGAACGGCTCAGAGAAGACCTGCAGAGTGCGCAAGACGTCAGACTGAAAGGTTTCAATACCGAAAGTCTCAAGAAAGTAAGCGAAGAACAAGAAAGTCAAGTTTTATGGGAACGCGAACATGGAGAGGAAGTGTTAACCGAAAGATTGCAGAGCTCATCGAGAAACGAGAGAAGAGCGAAAGGACCGCAAGCCCGAGAGCTGATGCCAGAAAAAGGAAGGAGGAGAAGGAAAGCAGAAGTCAGTCGCATACAATTGGACAGAGAGTGCGGAAAAGGTCAGATGGGAGTGAAAGTGAAGCAGAGCAGCGGGTTTATGAACGCGTTGAAATGAGAGGAGGTAATTTTGAAAGGAAAGAAAGCGAGAGACCGAGAGAAACAAGGCTGGACGATAGAAATGATGGGGAACTGAAGACCATTTTTACCTCACTTGCTATGCCCGTGGTCCCGGAGTTCTCAGGTAAAGGATGAGTTAAAGCGTTCAGACAGTTCATAGACAAATTGGAAAGAAAGTATGCTGAGTGTGTGAGTGAAGAGAAACTGATTGGACTGATGACTTCTCATCTAGTTGGTGAAGCGGAGAAAGTTTATGAAACCTTGCCGAGTTCGATTAAATTTGGTGACTACATCGGTATTGTGAGAAAGATGGAAGAGAGATACAAAGGCGACGAAACAGTACTGAAATATGATGCACAAAGGCAACTTGATAGAATAAGAAAGCGAGATTCGGAGTCGGTCATAAACTTTTGCACACATTTGGAATCACTGGCGCGAAGAGCATATAGTGACGCACCTTGTTCTGAGATTCTAGCGGGAAAGTTAGTGAACGCGCTGTCAAGTTTTGAGCATCAACGAGCGCTTTTCGATGTCCTAGACAAGGCGAGAAAAGGAGAAGAGTACGAGAAAGTGAGAGAAGAAGCAATAAGGCTCGAAACGTTGGAAAAGAGAAGAGAGCGCCCAAGATATGATTCGGGTAGGCCAAGAGAGAGATGGGGTGAGCAGAAGAGAATGAATTACGGAAGGAGAGAGGAAACACCGGTGAACAATGGGAACTCCAGAAGAAGTTTTGAGCAGAGAGGCGCAGCGGGTAATGTCACGAATCCGCTAAACCCAAACGCTACTCCCTTTGTGTCGAGAAATTCCAATAATGAGAATCAGAGAAGGCCGGGAGAAATAAGAGAAGAGAGGGACGGAAGAAACGGAGTGAAGTGCTATAAATGCCAGAGAGAAGGACACCTCAGTTACTATTGTCCAAATCAGAGAATGGGAGCGAGAATGATAAACTCAAAAGAGCCAGAAAAAAAAGAAGAGGAGAGAAGAAAGGTAGAAAGCGTTTCTTATTTTGGAACCCTTTGGAAAACCCAGGCAAAGATGAATACGGTGAATTGCACAGTACTAATTGACTCGGGAGCAGAAAGCACGATTATACCGCAGCAGGTGATGGAGAGAATCGAAAGTGAAAGTAGAGAAAAACCTGAGAGAATGAGTTCCAGCGAAAAATTTGTTGATGCAGTGGGCAGAGAAATTCCAGTGATCGCCAAAACAGAGATAACGCTAAAATTGGAGGGAGTCCAAGAGACAAAAATAGGCGCGGCGCGTTCATCGTCGAGTCGAAAGAAAACTTCATTTTACTCGGTCAAAACGCTTGCGAAACATGGGAAAAATGGAGAGAACGAGAGCAAAAAGTCAAAACCGCTAAAGTGAACAAAAGAATATGCATTTCTCCGGGAGAAGAAGCGGAAGTTAGTGTGAATGAGCCAGATACAGACAGTGATATAATGATGTTGTTGGCCGAAAAAGAGGGTATTGACTCTGGATTAATACAAGAGAAAAACGGAAAGTAAGAGTGGCAAACGAGACTCGAGAACCGCTAGTATTAAGGAAAAATGAGAGTGTGGGAGAATGGAGTGAGCCACTGTGGAAAAGCGTTCAGATGGTGGAGAGAACCGGAGTTGAACAGAATCACAGAAACGAAGAAAGAGGTCGAGAAGTATTGAAAGTCATAGAAGAGCGGGCAGAGATGAAAATTGATAAATTAGAGAAGAGAAAGATTGTAAAAGTGCATAATGCGTTTATTTGAAAGATAAATTACATTTGAAAATTTGAAAGATGAAGTTCTGCTTTAAATTATGAATAACAAATGCGAAAGTCTGTTTCGCCCCTGAGCCCAGACAGACTTTCGCTCTCTCCGGGCGGGGCTCTTCAGTGAGTTCCCAGAGAGAATGTAGAGAAATGGTGAAGGAATACCAAGACGTGTTTGCGCTAAGTGATGAGGAAATGGGTCGAACCTCACTGGTGGAGCATAACATAGACACCGGTATGCACGCACCGATTAGTCAAAAAGCCCGACCAGTGCCGCTAGGACTTCAAAAGGAAGTAAGAAACAAGCTGGGAGAGATGCTCAAAAACGGGGTTATTCGAGATAGCAGCTCACCGTGGTCATCTCCGTTGGTAATTGCAATGAAAAAAGACAATACCCTCCGACTGTGCGTAGACTATCGGAAGCTAAATGAGATCACGAAGAAGGACGTTTTCCCGTTACCATCGATTGACCAAACACTACAGTCTCTGGAGGGAAAGAAATGGTTTTCTACCATTGACTTAGTGGCGGGTTACTGGCAAGTCCCATTAGCAGAAGAAGCAAAAGAGAAATCGGCCTTTGCGACTATGGGCGGCCTCTACGAATACAATGTCATGCCATTTGGATTAGCCACTTCTCCAGCAGTTTTTCAAAGACTGATGAACAAGGTGTTGCTAGGGATTCTGGGAGACTCAGTGAAAGTGTACTTAGATGATGTCATGATCGCCACAGAAGATGAAGAAAGTCATGAAAAAGAAATGAGGAAAGTCTTCGAAGCTTTCAGAAAGCACAACCTGAAAATTAAGGCCCAAAAGAGTGTGTTGGCACAGGATAAGGTAGAATACCTGGGGCATGTAGTAGAAAAGGAGGGTTTGAGAGTTGATAAGGCGAAGGTAGAAAAGATTGTTTCTCAAAAAGCTCCTCGAAACGTGAAAGAATTGCGAAAGTTCATTGGAATGGCGTCATATTATCGGAAGTTCATCTATGGGTTTGCTGAAAAAATTTCGCCACTGACTAAGCTGACGTCAGAGAAAAAAATGTGGGAATTGGGAGATAAGGAAGAAAGAGCGTTTGTTGAAATGAAAGAGAGACTGGCAAGCACACCCATACTAGCGCAACCAGACATAGAAGCAGCGAGAAGCGGGGAGAGACCATTCACAATTTATTGTGATGCAAGCAAAATCGCAGTAGGAGCAGTCCTTTGCCAAGAAGGTGAAGATGGGTACCTGCACCCAATCTATTTCGCGTCAAAAGTGTGTTCCCCGGCCGAGCGCAACTACCACGTGACAGACTCAGAAGCCTTAGCAGTCATGTTTGCGCTGCGAAAGTTCAAGAGTTTCTACCTAGGAACGAGGGTTCACGTGCGAACAGACCACCAACCACTCAGAGCCTTATTCAATAGCACAAATATTTCGGCGAGAGTGATGAGATGGGCATTAGAGCTACAGTGTTACGACGTGATAATAGAATACGTAAAAGGAAGCGCGAACAAGGTGGCGGATGCATTAAGCAGATGTGAGTTGATCGAAAGAGTGGAAAGCGAAGAAATAGATGAAAAGACCGAGATCGAAAGAGTCATGAATCGAGTAGGGTTGGAAAATGTGAGAGAAAAATGGAAAAGAGCGACCGAGCAAGATGAGTTTGCGAAGCAGTGGATTGTAAGACTGAAGGAAACTGTAGGAGGAATGATAAGAGAAAAGGGAATAAGGTGGTTGCTCTCACCTGAAGAGTTACTAGTAGCGGAATGTTCAAAAGGAGGAAAAAGGTGGTATGTGCCAGAAAAGTTGAGAGAGGAGACTATCAAGGAAACCCACAACGGAAAACTAGGAGGACATTGGGGAATCGCAAAAACGGTGAAAAAGCTCAAAGAGTTCTACTGGGAAAACATGAAAAGAAGCGTTGAAGAGTATGTGAGAAAATGTAAAGAGTGCGCACTATTCAACCCGGTCGAAAAGATGGTACCCCCGCTGAAGCCAATTGAAACGTCAGAACCATTGGAAATTGTAGGAATGGATTTGCTGGAAATAGGCACAGCAGAGTCAGGAAACAGATACTTGCTCACAATAATCGATTCGTTCAGCAAGTACGGTGCAGCGATTCCTCTAGAAGATAAGAGTGCAAGATCGGTAGCAATGGCGTTCGTATCGAAATGGGTAGCTGAAATGGTGTGGCTTCCAAAGACGATTCTAACTGATCAAGGAACAGAGTTCGTGAACAGAGTAATTTCAGAGA
Source organism: Allodiplogaster pararmata (assembly GCA_964056735.1). Taxonomy (NCBI): domain Eukaryota; kingdom Metazoa; phylum Nematoda; class Chromadorea; order Rhabditida; family Diplogasteridae; genus Allodiplogaster; species Allodiplogaster pararmata. The sequence continues at coordinate 41,486,140 of OZ057406.1, forward strand.
TTACAAAGTTATTGGAAGTAGACCACATTCTCACTAAAGGATACAACCCGAGAGAAAATGGGTTAACCGAGAGATTCAACCAAACAATCATACGGCTACTGCAGAAAAAGGTTAAAGAGATAGAGAAATGGGATGAAACGGTGCCATTCGCGGTCTGCGCGTACAACATAACTCCTCATGCGACAACAGGAGAAAGTCCATATTTTATAATGTACGGGAGAGACCCGAAACCGTTTGGAGAAAAATTGGGTGAATTGAAAGAGTCGAAATATGAGGAATTGGATGACTACAAGAGAAGTCTGATAGGAAATTTGAAAATGATATGGGAAGAAGTAAGAGAGAAAGATAAAGGCGAAAGAGAAAGGATGAAAAAGGAATATGATGAGAGGAATCATGTGGACAGAAAAAAACTACCGGAAATCGGCAATAGAGTTTTTGTGAACGTTCCGACAGAGAGAAGAAGCAGTGCATTCCCAAAATTGATTAGCGAGTGGGAGGGACCATACCGAGTGATAGAAGTGAGTGAAAACTCAGCAGCGCTTAAAGAGATAAATGGACAAAAAGAGTTGAGGATCCCATTTGATCAATTGAAAGTCGTGAGACCAGGTTTATCCAACGAGATAGTAGAAACAGAGAAAAGAAGAGGGCGAAAAAGAATGGTGGCTAATTGCAGACAACCGAGCATCGTTGTGTTGACGTCCACCACGGCATGTACTTTCTTGAAAAAGTACCAAGGAATCAGAGTCATCCCGACTGATGAACCTGGAGCGATGGAAGAAGGACTGAGAAAATTGGAGAGCGAGAACAAAGAAGATCTCGCAGGAGTGATAGCGATGATGCCATGGGCAGAGGGGAGCGAATGGCAGCCGGAGGTATGGATGCTCCAGACAGCTTGCCAGCGAGTTAAAGAGAAGATCTGCGAAGCCCCGCTAATCATCTGCCCATCGATGCCATACTTGGAGCTGAAGAAGGAGGAATATGAAGGAGTAGCGCACGCGCTCGAAGCTCTAGAAGGAAACATCGGGGGAGGTAAGTGTGTGAAGAGGCGAAGAAAGGTCTGCACCCCATACTCTACATCAACGGACTCAAGCCGAAAAATGAGGAGTTCAAAGTCGCACACCTGCGCTTCATCGTGGCTATGGCGGAGTACACGGGGTGGCAGATCAACTCGAGCCCCATGAGAGAGCGCAAGGAAGACGAGAGCAAGGAAGACACGAGAGGAAAGAAAGAAGAAGCGGGACCGAAGACGAGGAATAGTTTCTTCAACGACGACCGAAGAGCGACTGGGGGCTACCGCGGGCGAGGAGCGCAGTCAGGCTACTTCTTCAGCCCGTACAATCGCCGTGGACGTCGATTCTGAGGGGCCGGGGATGTCACGGTCGGACGTTAATTAATTGTTAATTATGAATGTTAGTATTGATGATCTACGATGTTATGTCTCTGGTGTTATGTTTCTTATGTTACGTATTATGTTATATATCTCTCTCTATTGTTGCGTAGGAAGTTTCGACCTCTCGCGCTCTTCGGCCTGGCCAGCCACATTCTAATGTTTTTTATGATTAAGTTCGTTTTTGTTTTCTCGTAAAAGCCCGATTGCGAGGGTTAGAGTGGAGTGTTGCGTGTTGTGTTGCTCTGGGAGCAAGTCGTTGTGAGAAGACCGTAGCGGCGTGAGTCTCTAGGGGCTGCGTCCGTTACAGCTCCAGTTGTTCTACGGGTTCTAAGAGCTCGTAGGGTGACTCGAGTCTCTGAAAGGAGCTGTTTAGCCCGCTAACGGGCCTGGTGTAATCGGTTAAAGAATTTGTTGTGCTTCTCTGCGTTGAAGTTGTTATTTGGTGCTCCTTGCTGAAATAAATATCGGCATCTAAAAACTCTGTTTGTGTTCAGCATTCCAAGTCACAGCGTGAAACTAATTCGCGAACTACATTACATTTCTTTCACCTTTCCTTCTAATCCTAAAAGCACGGGACGAGGATTCTGCCGAATGGGTAGGTTGTCTCCAGTATCTATGGTATGGTCTACCATGTAAGTTCTCCCCATTTCTTCATCTTTTGTTGCGAACACGTCGAGGAACTCAAGAATAACTTGTTTACATCGGCTACTTCTGAGCTCTGCTTTGCTCTCTATAGCCTCAAGTACTTCTGTCTCTCTGCCTTGTCTCTCGTAAGTCTCTGGTGTCTTTTCTACCAAGTGGGCATCCAGCCATACTGGCTCTTCTCCTTCCCCAATCACTTCATCTCTCTTCAATATCATTGGCATTTCCGTAGCGTTATTCACTCTCACTTTCCACTTGCCTTTCTTCTCTTCCATTACTTCTGACCCTATCCCTTTCTTCTCTGCCCAAAGCATCATTTTCCCAGAACTGTTAGGAACGTTCACTACTACGTCTCTCTCCTTTCCGGGTGCATTGTACACTCTTTCCGCAACGCTTACTTTCTTGGCCTCTTTCTCTTTTTCTCTCCATTTCTCCCATATTTCGCTCGCGTTCTGTCCCAACATTATGTAATCTTCCTTTGATTCGACTAAGAACACACCGATCATCGATTGTTTTGTCCCTTCCATTTTGACTCGTATCTCTGTCTTCCCAATTATGTCTATCGGCCTGCCTATCGCATCGTTCATTAGCTCTCTCGCTTCCCGCCATTCGATTTTATCTCTACCTCTTCTCTCTATCTCCTCCATGATCTTTCTCGGGATGACCGTCGACTCTACCCCTGTGTCTATCACCACCACTGTGCATTTGACCCCGTTAAACTTTGCCTGTGTTTTCCAGAGTGCTCCGAAAGATGGCACTGTCTCTGCCATTTTTTTCAGGTTCTTTGTCTCTAACTTTCTCTTGCCTACATTTCTAGCGGGTTCAATGTTCCTCTTTGGACATTTGCTGGAATAATGACCTTCCCCTTGACAATTGAAGCATCTGATCTTTCTCTCAACTTCCGGTCTCTGGTTAACTTTTTTTATTACGCGAAAAGAATCACGTGGTGGATATTATACATAATTTTATAGATAATATTTAGATAATATTTGGGTAAACACAAATGAAACTGAACAATGAATCCGAGCGTCTATAAATAAAATCGAGCGGATCTTATAGCGAAACAAAACTTCCTACAATTAGTGCGAGGAGTTTTTTATTGAATTTTTAATTTTGAGCCTCGAGTCGTGGAAACATTCAGTCCGCAGAAAGAAAACGAGTATAATTGAAACTTTCAACTTAGAAATAAACCAAAATACAAAGTTGAATCAGTCATAGATGAGTTGATATATAAAACTTTTTTCGGTTTCAGGCTGATCTTGAGCACATACATCAAGCTGTTCACGCCCGAATTTGTGGAGTCTCAACCAAGTTTCTACTTCAACATTGTGCGTTTGGTTCAAACAAGTTTTCCAATTTTCTTGGAGATTTCTCAACAACAAAAAAGCAGCTGTATTTCTATTCTCTCGAAACGTACTTGCAATCTAGAACACTCGACAATACAAATAACTGTTTCGCTTCCTAAAGTTTTAGCTTGTAATGTCTCTTCTTAATTTCGATTTTTCAATCTTCCAGGATTTCTTTCTAGAAATTAGTTTTTACGCATTAATAGTGTATTTTGTTACAGATGACTCACGGCTTCGGTTATCACGGTGTGCTCGCTGTAGTGAAGCAGATGTCCGAGATGGTTAACACACTAGAAACATCGGCTGTTGCAGCATCGGGGACAGAAGTTGGTAGGGGGAAAAGAAAACAACAGAATTAATTGCAGGAAAATCAGATTCATGGAAAAGGGTTGAGAAAAAAAAAGAGATAATAGAACTTTGACTTCATGAGAAAAGCGCAAAGGAAAAAGGCGAGAAAGAAACAGAGAAATACAGTTCGAGACAGAAAGAAGAAAGAAAGAAAAAGAAATGGTGGAAAGAGTTGTAAGAGTATGAAGAGATGAAGAGAGAGAGAGAGAAAAAAAATTAATTGCAGGCTACAACCAAACTTTGGTCGGCCAGACCGTCTGATTCAAAAACCTTCCACACTTCAACTTCGCGGCTTGACAACCGGAAATGCGATGTACAGGGTGACCATAAATTACCTAGACAAATTTTCAACGCGCTCTATTGCGCGACACAGTTGACCTATCTTTGTTTTCATTTTTCCATGATAATGCTCTGAGACTGGTTGTTTCTTGTTTCAAGTTTCATTACTCTAGCTTTATTTTTACAGTTATGGTGAAATCAAGTGCTCTTCGTGCTGCGATCATTGCACTGCACAACTCCGGTCACACGAGAGCGGACATCGCGCGACGACTCAATGCTCCACGAACAACTGTTTACGCCATCATCGATCGTCTTCGGGAGACAGCCGTTGGCAAGGACCGTGCAGAAAGAGGTCGTCCACCGACATCCGACACGCCCCAGATTAAGAGCATTCTTCGGAAACGCATCGCACGCAATCCTCGACAATCCATGAGGAAGCTCGCTTCGTCGGTCGGTATCTCCCGTGAATCAACGCGAGTGATAATCAAAAACCGTCTCGGGATGTCCCCCTACAGAATACAGAAACGACATGGATTGGATGCTCGACAGAAGCTTCTTCGACATCAACGGTGCAAAGATCTGTTGCAACGATGTGCGCGGGCCGAGCATTTCCGTACGCTATGGACTGATGAGAAAATATTCACTATTGAGATGTCGGTGAATTCTCAAAACGACAGAAAACTTGCTCACGATCGTAATGGAGCAGCTGATCATGAAATCACAGTCGGAAGATGCAGCCACCCCAAGTACCTCATGGTTTGGGGAGGTGTTTGTGCAACGGGCAAAACGCCGTTGGTTTTCGTCGACCCTGGTGTGAAGATAGATGCCAACTTCTACGTAAAGAAGATCCTCGAAGACGTGGTAGAGCCCTGGAGTAGGACACACTATAATGGAGCTGATTGGACCTTTCAACAGGACTCGGCACCTGCCCAAAAGTCCAAAATCGCACAAGAGTGGTTGCGCACACACACCCCAAACTTCATAAGCACTTCCGAATGGCCATCGAATTCCCCCGACCTGAACCCGCTCGACTTCAGCGTCTGGGGCGTCATGCAGGCAAAGGTCGGAGCTATCCACCACCACACTCTCGATTCTCTGTGTCCCGCCCTTCTGAAGGCATGGGACGAACTCGACAACGACTACCTGCGGTCACTGGCAGGTGGATATGAGCGTCGTCTCAAGGCATGCGTTCGCACCAGAGGCGGCCATATCGAACATGACTGTGCATAACTGTTGGTTATATATTGTGATAAAGTATGTTATGATACCAAGATATGAATTTCGTTTTGAAAGAAAATACAGACATTTACATTTTTCCAGGTAATTTATGGTCACGCTGTATGTTAACTGGCAATAGTTCATGCTTATTTTTCTCCTTGAGATAAGTCAAATTTGCTGTAAAAAACCTCCTCCTGAGTTTTTGACTAAATATATAACATAAGGAGTTACAGGATGAAGTTGTTGTGAAACAAGCTATGAAAACGGTTTCAGGTGACCACTGGAGAAGTTAGAAGGCGTTGTGAGGGACCCGAGGGAATGCCCATCACGTATCTACGTGCAGTTCTCAGAGAGTAAGAATTTCATTCTGCATTCGCTTTCCATACATAAACACGATTAGGGACTCGGGCATTTCATTCCATATTCCTGGATCTCTCAAAAAGAAACTTAGTTCATAGTTTTCTTCTTAAAACAGATAATATTGTCATCGGATAAGGCTAATGCCTTTTCTGAATACTTCGCTTCCGTGTTTTCCGAACCTATCCATGGTCCATTAAGAAATCCATCCTGCACTAGAGTAATTGAGAGAATGAGTGTTGATTGTATTACTGAGGAAATGGTTTTGAAAGCCCTTTCATCTCTTTCAGCCAAATGCAATACCTCTCCCGACGGGATACCAAATATCCTTCTGAAGAAATGTAGATTCGCTCTTGTGAAACCTTAATGCATTTTATTCAATAACAGTCTGCTTTCTGGCTCAGTGCCTTCTATTTGGAAGCGATCAATTGTTAAACCAGTACACAAATCTGGTTCTCGCAATCTGTTAAATAATTACAGACATATATCGTTATGTTGCTCGTTATCCAAGATTATGGAAAAAATCGTTTTCGCCTTAGTTTATTCGTATTTAGAAGAATCAAAGCTATTGTCTCCATATCAAGCAGGTTATAGAGCGAGAAAGTCTACCGTAACATCTTTGGTAGAATCTCATTCTTTTGTTGTTGATTCTTTGGCTCAAGGGTTTTCAGTTGATGTTATTTTTCTCGATATTCGTAAAGCGTTCGATACTGTAGATCATAGACTGCTTTTATATCAGGTTCATTCGTTCGGTATCTCCTCTAATATTGTCAATTGGCTTAGTAGCTACATATTTAAGTAATCGAACTCAATCAGTCTTAATCGATAATGTGCTATCTCAGCCCATGCCTGTTATTTCAGGTGTGCCTCAAGGCTCTTCCCTTGGTCCTTTACTATTCCTTATGTATATTGATTCAGTGAAGGAAGCGATACCTCCTAACCTTCGATTCGGTTTGTATGCAGACGATATAAAAATTATGGGTCGTGTTCCCTCTTCTAGCCATGATATCCAAGTCGCTCTTGATCTTGTTACCGCTTGGTGTTCGGAATGGAACTTGTCTTTGTCGACATCTAAATGCAGTGTTTTGCATTTAGGACCCCGAAATCCTTCTGTTGTATACCGTATAAATGGTCTCCCCTTAACTGTTGACGAGATAGCTAAAGATCTTGGTGTCACTATTTCCGATGAATTCTCGTACAAACACCATATTGTCGATAAGTGTAAGAGAGCTTCCGCTGTTGTCAACATGTTATTTAAAGCTTTTAAATCCCCTTCCAGTTCTCTGTTGACATCTGCTTTTAAAATCTATGTCCGACCCATTATCGAATACGCAAGTGAGTTGTGGAATCCATCTTCCTCGGGCCTTGTTAAGTTGGTTGAGAAAGTCCAACGCTCTTTCACGAGGAGAGTACTAGGAAGAGTCCGTCACCCTAAGCTTCCGTATTCCCAGAGGCTTTCAATGCTAGGCCTTCAGAGCCTCGAGTACCGTCGTGCTATCTCTGATCTACTTTTTATTCATAAATGTTTACATAACATCTTAGACATAGACACTGATCATTTATACGAAATCTCGGCTGTTCAGCGTTTCACTCGGCATTCGCATCCTCTAAGACTTATTCCTCCTCACCGCATCAATAAGACCTCTTTATCGACATGTGTTTCCCGTCAAATGTCTGTTTGGAACTCTCTTCCATTTGATGTTATCAACGAAGCTAGTAGCCTTAAATTTAGAAAGCAACTTCTTTCGTTGCCTGTGAATGTGATTGTGCCAGTTAGTCTTGTTTCTGATACTTAATTAAGACTTGTTATTTTTCATCATTATCACAGCCCCCCTTTTTTCCCCTTTACACACCGCCACTAAGCTTTATGTGTAATGTAGTCCATGCATACCTCTGTTTATATGTATGTAATTTGCTTTTGTCTCAAATACCTACATGCTTGGAATAAAGAATGAATGAACAGAATCTAACAACACAGCTTGAGCTTTCAAAGTCGCAATCGAATACGTTACAAAGCTCGATATTTCACATCGAAGTTAGAATGAATCCAATTTGAATGATAATCTTACTTTCAGAGCGAAGAATAAAGGATACTCCGCGAATCTACGGGAGCGTCTAAACGTTGAAGGAATCAAATTTGTTGAGAAAAAGCCTAAGGTTTTTGTCATTCTTCTTTTTATGATGTTTTGTTCGTAAACTTTCTAAGAGTTTTCAACAAACAATTAATGTTCAACAATGAATTAGTTCTAGATGACTCGGAAGAAAAAACCCAATAGTTTATTTCATCATCCTCATGCACTGACAGGAATTTTTGTGAGAGATAAGGTAGGTCAAAGAGTTTTTCGAATATTCGAATATTACATACATTCACTCTCACTCTGACGATAAATTAGACGTTGCTCTGCTTGTAATTGATTTGACTCTCATGTCACTTTCTTCTTGTTTGCAGAACTTCCCTGACACTCTCTTTTCCTCGCTGGCAGAGGTTGACGCGAAGACGCTGGCGGGGGATGCAGTGAAGCTTCTGCAGTCAGTGAGAGCGGACGAAAGCTTCGTGATGGGAATCGCTGGGATGTCTTCAGTCGAGTTGCAGGGAGCAAAGTAAATCCCTACCTTTGAACTTTATTACTCACTCTACATCCGAATTTCACATTTGAATTCTTCAATCTTTCCTAAGCTTTAGTCTTAATTCTTCCCAGCTATGCTACCTCTGAGTGATAAATATAGCAAAACGTTCTTCTGCTTCAGATGCTTCTTATCCGTTCTCTGTGAAATAGCCGGAGAAGCGTATCGACTTGAGGGTCCGTGCGAAGATCTCATCACATTTGAAATGGTTATACTCTTGGAACAAAAGACAATTTTCGTAACTATATTATAGATTATTATATTTCAGTTGACTCTTTCACCGTCTAAGTCCTTCCATTTACATATTGGTTCCAGTAATCCGTCTACTACATATGTCATCAATCAGATATCGATCGACAGAGTACCACAAGTGCGTGATTTGGGCATCCAATTGGCCGCATCCCTACGTCGTAATGACACTGTACTTGATAGGGTGGCCAAAGCTCGAAAGACTATGTTCTCATTTCTTAGAGCCATCTCTGTCCACGATTCATCTATATTGGTCAAATGTTTTAAAATTTCTGTAATGCCTCACCTAGACTTTGCTTCGACGCTTTGGAATCCTCACTACTCGAAAGATTCGACAACGGTAGAAAATGTTCAGAGAATTTTTACACGCATTGTATATTATCGTTGTTTTCCGAACAAAATGTACCCTCAGGCTCTTCCGTCTTATGAAACTAGGCTAAGATGTCTAGGCCTAACAAAATTGGCTGATAGGAGATATCAAAACGACGTTGTCATGGGTTGGAAGATTATGCAGAACCAGTCCATAATTGATAGAAACCGCATATTTAAAGAAGGACGTTGTACAAGAACTAATCCTAGTGGTATTCAAGTTGAAAAAACTCGTAACACTGCTAGGTACTACAGCTTCTCTTTGCGAGTTTCTCGAATATTTAGCAAGTTACCTATTGATCTTCTTCGGGAAAAGTCTCTCAAAGCTTTCCGTAAAAAATTGTCTGTAAATAGAATAGTGTTTCGCATTTAATGAAGTATCTAGCCTTCATATGCCATAGCTCTCAAATGTCTTTTTTTTTTCTTCAAACAAATTTATTGTCTATGATGTTTGATTACCAATGCGCATTCTCGGATGCAGATAAAATATATATTTCATGTTTGAAATGATTTTTTTTTCTTAATTCGTTAACATATCGAAAAATTGATGACTGCAGTTCTAGGGAATTACGAGTTCTCATCCCAGTTTAAACTATTAATTACTCTGGTTCGCTTTGAAAAAATCGTGGTCATTGAGTTTCTTTGCAGAATTCTCACTGCTTCGGCAATATATTCCTGGCAGGCATTATTCAACATATTTACAAGCTCATCGAGCACCAAGTTGGAGCGATTTCCGAAATGGAATGAGTTCCTTAGTCATCTTTGGAATAGGGTCCTATTCAACAGAGCTTCTGAAAAACATTAGCTCCTGTGTCTTATTTTTAAAGTATTTTAAGTGACTATTTACGTGTTTAGAACCCGCAAAAAGAGCTTTCTCCTACTGGTAAAAGCTTTGTCTCACTCTCGTCGCTCAAAGTGATCACATTTTTTTCTTCAAAAACTGATTCAATTTTTTCAATTGGAGTTGTTCACTTTCACATTAGTCTTCTTCCGAAAAATACGTGTCTGAAAACCTACAAGGTCGTCACTTTATTGCATGAATTCTTTCATAACTTATCAGTAATTTATTTTGTATGGTTCTCTCCTTTTTGGTGCTTAAAGTCATACTCTTAATTCAGTTTGGAAGTTGCTCATTTTCTGTAAGGTGTGTCATCTTATTCAGCTGGTTGATTTTAATGGTGAATTGTTCTGTGAAATGTCTTGTTTCATGAATAAAGAAGAAAAGAAAACCGAAAAATGAAGCTAAACTGTTCCGTTCATTCAAAAACAAAGCTCATAAACATGCGATTCTTAGTCGCGTCTCTTCTCTTCTTCTCTTATGTACATAATTTCAGAATTGTCACAAAAAGTTTTTTAAAAGTAAAGTTCCAGGACTTTCATTAACACATACATAACTAAAATGCTGGGACAAGTGAACGATTTGTTGTTGCTAATTTTAGTGGGAAAAAAAAATAAAAAATTAAAAACGTGGGAAAAAATATATGAAAAGCTAAAAAAAGTATATGAAAAATATGAAAAGATCATATGCTTTTAATTTAGGCATTTTTTAAGTTCTTGCTACGTTCAAACATTCAAAATTCATTATTGTCAACTTAAAATAATCACAATCGGAAGATTTGAACTCCAAATAGCTCCAAATTGTACAAAATAAGAATCTACTCCAATATGTACAGATTGCGAAACGAGAACTGCGGACAGTTCCCATGTAATATATATGTGCAAAAAGTTGGACAGGTGGCTGGAACCGCTTGGATCAACACATTCTTCACATCTCACTCTTCCGAGATGGTCGTCTCTTCTTCGTAACGTTCTGCTGCGATAAAGTGATCAGTCGGAAGTCAATGTATGAGACGAATATGGGTCATATGGACGAATTGCATGACACCCGACTGATCACTTTATCGCAGCTTCCAATGCGAGCAGATGAGTCTTGACAACTCATCCTTTGGTGGTAAAATAAAATATAAAGTAATTTGAAATTTAAAATGCAGTAAGTTTCCGTTTGAGACAACTATTGCTTTCTCAAAAGTTATTTTTAAAAAAACTCATATAATCTTCATTTGAGGTACGTGAGTGATCGTGACCAATTGAAACCATGAGTGATCGTGACCAATTGAAACCATCAATCTTAAAGTATAATGTTGATTTCTTTTAGAGTATTTTACAAACTTTGGATGTGATTTGAATCGAAAACCTTCAAAATATCGAGAACAAAGTTGAAAGCTCTACAATAAGAGATCAGCGGAGTAAGAGTGAGATTCTACTAGAAAAAGGGACGTTTCAAACGTTTCATCCTACCCAGACGAAAAAGCTCTTTGGACTCAAGAGAAAGACGTAAATATTCACTGGAAGGGCCTTTTGTATTATATAATATTATTACACAGCGGATCTCCGCAGCAGGACAACTAATATCAGTACTGTTTACTTAAAAAAACAGTGATGGAACTTATAGTACAGGGCGCGGTGGATGTACGGAACCACGTAATTAAGCATTAATTCCACTCAAAACGAGTTCAATCCGAGCATTGATCGGTGATAAGGGTTGAGAATCTGCTGTGTGATATGGGGCAAAGATGAATTTTTTATAACTTATCGCCTATAATCAAACGGATTTTTCTGAACTAGTATTTTAAGCTAACACACCTTTCACGGAAATGCGTAGGGTGGTTTGGATTTTCTTGATCACAAAAAAATTTCTAACGATTTTTTTGAACACCAGAAGTCCCTTTTTTTGGTTTGGCAAACAGGAAAACTGATACCGCAACTGAGTCGTGCATATACATACTTCTCGCCCCAGATTATTTACAATGTCTTCAAGAACTTACCTTATAAGTGCACCAAATTTTCAGAAGGCATAAACCAATTCCTTTTAATGAAATGCGCTCTTGCTCTGGCATTCTCACTATCACTTCTAATTGAAGACTCTCTGAAGCGCTGCTCGATTCCTATTCAATGGAAATTGGGAGAGGTGATTTCAGTCAACAAACGTAAAAGTTATCGAGCAATTTTCAGCAGATATCACCGTTAACAATTTTGCAGCAGTTAGCAATTTTCAACAGTTATCGTGACTTCCGCGGTCTGTAGTGCCTTCAAAAGTATTTTATCGAATCACATTAGACTCCAACAAGGAAATTTTTTTCTACAGTTCAAAAAATGGTTTCATATCCAGAAGAAGTTGTGAGTTACTACTTCTGAAATCTATCAGTGAGTGAGAACTGACTTTTCAGAACCATCGTTCTAGATGCCATCTATTTTGATTTCGCGAGGGCTTTCGATAAGGTATCTCATTCAGAGTTAATCAATAAGTTTCACAACATGGGTCTTCATGTCTTTCTAATACACTGGATTACTTGTTCCTTCAAGTTACATAGATCATTCAAAGTTCGCGTTGAAGATGTCTACTCTGATTCTCTCTCAGTACTCAGCAAGGTACCCCAAGGGACAGTCCTGAGGCCCCTCTTCTGCCTCTGCTTCATCAAAGACATCGAGAGCATTATACTCTGGAGTTTTCCTTGTTCGCCGATGACCTAAAATTTTATAGCGAGGACTGTGACTCTCCTTCAACTATGTATAAATAATATCACAGAATGGTGGCGTAAATTCAAACTTCCCTCAGCAGCCGAGAAAATAACCAGTCTCCGCCTTGAAAAATCTGAAAACGATTACTTCCTTGATAGCTCGCTGATAAAGATCGTTTATTTAGTCAGAGACATAGGTTTTTCTGTGAACTCTAAGCTCATTCTCAAACAGCGCATAGAAATTATACGTGCTAGTACCCTTAACTAGAAATTTAAAAAAAATCGCCAGTTGTTTCTCTCAATATTGTTCTGGATGTATGTAGCATCAATATTTTCTATTATTTTACGAAAAAAACTGAAAAACTAGTATTATAGACAGGAGTATATGTAGAATTTCGCAAGTTTTCAAAGTTTTAGATGTCTGGACTTGAACGCCCTACGCAACTGTCCATGGTGAACCAAAAGTACGCAATTGAGTTCAGTTAGTTAGATCTTGGTAACGAGGGTGAACTTCAAGTTTGAATTCTCATTTGCTGCGATTATTTGAGACATTGGGATGAAAACTTGAATAATTGGGATAAAATTTTGCTCGAACTACAGCCGAAGCCGAAACGTTTGAATCACTATACGCAAGTAGTTCCTAGTACCTATTTCTGTCCAGCCTTCTGACAGAGAATTCATTCAGACAATGTTTTTTGTTGTTGTAAATTTCAGTTTAAAACAATGCACGGTTCTCGCAAAATGCAGTATATTGGGTTAATAACACGAAAGAAACATTGCTCTCCCTTACTCATTGCTCTCCCTTACTCATTGCTCTCCCTTACTTGCCAGAGTGCGGTGACTCGGTACTCTGTCTCTCTTGCAATTTACTCATTTCGCGTTTTCTTCTTTGGTTGCTGTCTTAATACTCTCATTTTGGATTAGCGCTCTGGAAATAGAGAACGACAAAACAAGCTGTTTTGAAGCCGACAAGTCAAAAGACCTATAGTTATTTTGAAGTGTTTCGACTGCGCCAAAGCCAATTTAAATAAATAAAAAACTATTCGGTTCGATAATCTCACTTTTCGGCTTGTAAACGAACAAAAGAATATTCGGTTTTCATCTAAACAAAAACATTTTTTAAATCCTTCCAAAGCAGGTTAAATTTTTGAAACTTTGAAAAAATAGCAAAACTTCGGAATATGTATAAGCATTTCGAACCGAATCATTTCTGTATTGCGGTATGAGCCTTTTACCAATTGAGCCAGCGGTGCTCCCTTTAGAGAGAGTGAAATTTAACGTTATGACACCACTAAACACGAGTAGACTGCTGCGTTTGATTTTCTCGTAGGTATAGTGCAACGATATTACTGTGTGTGTGAAGAGCATTCACCATTCTGAGTGGAAAAAAATTATAGACTTGACTTTTTTGCACATGTTAGCACGAAAAATGGCGAAGACCCAGTGGAATTACTTGGCAAAGCGTTCATTCCCTGATTTACATAACACAAAATTCATTTGCGCGTTTATAGCGCACCCTGTATAATACATATTTATGATGTTTCTGATATTGTATAATATATTATACTGCACGTTGAAAACCCAACATCATAGGAAGCGAGAAGGATAGAGTAAATCGAAAACTAAAAAAAAGGGAGAGAGAAGGAGAGAGAGATAGACAGAGAGAGAGAGATAGAGAGAGAGACAGAGAGACAGACAAAGAGAGAGAGAGAGAGAGAAAGACGGTAGAATCAATGGAAGAGAATAACAGAAATATTTCTTACGATGGATCAATAGGTCTTCTTATTGATAGAAAAAAGAAAAGTCTGTAGACATGAAGTGTAAAAGATCAAAGGAAGAATATAATAAGTAGTGCGACAAATAGAAACCTGAAAGAGGGAGGTTTCAACGTTCATGAAAACCTTGTCAACCACATTCATCTCTTCACAAGTGTTGTTGAAAATTCGAAGAAAAAAAAAACTCATGCAAAACAGGGGTGTCGTATGTGTACCGTATTCGAAACACGTGGATGAAATTTTTATTTTCAAAAATTTTCTTGAATTTGCCGAAAAATACAAAAAAGCAGTATAAGAACAGAATAAATTATCGAAGTGGTCTAGTTGAAATAATGAAAGAAATTCAAAGCGTGCACTGTTTATTAAGTTATCTTTTCCACGTACAAAGTAGCGAATCCAGCAATTCTTCTCTGTTACATTAAAATTGACTTCATATTGACTTAAAATAAAAAATTTAATCTTTTCACAATACGCTAGACAAGAATTAATGTGAGTAAAAGAAGTAATTGGCTTTTTTCACTAAATATTGGGAGTAAAACTTTCAAGAAGAAGTAGCCCTAAAACAATGTAATAGATTTTTCGAAATCTTAAAACGTTCGTGGAAGAAAATACTATTTTTACTTATAAAATATGATTGTATGCTTTATAATCACATAAAATTAAAAATTTCAGAGAATTTTAAAGAAACTTCTCTATCTCTCTCTCTCTCTCTTTCTCTCTCTCTCTTTCTCTCTCTCTCTCTCTCTCTCTTCTTCTCTCTCTCTCTCTCTCTCTCTCTCTCTCTCTCTCTCTTTCTCTCTCTCTCTCTCTCTGTTTATCTATAAGTGCCTTTCTTTAGCCATTACTCTGACTCCTTGTTTGAACTACTTTTCCGTTTTCGAAGATTTTAAAGAAAAAACAATTATCAGAAAAAAAAGTTTTGTAGGTTTTTAAAAAAAAATAACTTTCTTTTCTTCTTGTTTAATCTTCTAGTTTTAACGCTCATAACATCTGACTACCTCTGATGCAATGCAGTAAATAATGTTTCAAAAAATCAGTAACAGCTCAAACACTCGTACAAGATATAGGGGAATAGTGGGAACACCTAAACTTTAATCCCGCCCACGTGAGCGACCAATAGCAGAAGGCCCAGCGAATCAGCTTTAACCTCCCTTCCACAGTCAAGTAAATCTAAATGAAAACGCTTTTTTTAAAAAAAAGTAAAAAAAAGTATTTTTTTTCGTATCAATATTGGACTTTGCAGTAACAAAACTTTTAATAGGCCAATAAACTATGAGAAAGGAAAAGTTTATGCTATGGCTAACTAGGGTTGAAACAACATCGGATGCGAAATATTTAGAGGGAACACATAAATTTTCCAATTATTCCCTTTTTAAACTCTTTGAATATTTTTGATTCACCATCTGAGGCATGGCAGCAGTCCATTTAGATAAAAAAAATGTGTTTCTTTAGTCAGTTTTACCAACTTTGACGGTACAAGTGAGTTATGAGTAGAGAAGTGAAGTAAGAGAATAATAGCGTGTGAGAAGCGGAGAAATGCCTCATAAACTCATGTTGAGTGGAAGAACATCCCCGGGGGCATCAAGTTGACCGGATGAGCTACAGATTGCAGGAAATTAGAGAGTTTATTGTAGAGAGCTGGATTAAGATATCATAGATGTACGACTGGAAGATGCTTTCGACCTTCTCAACCACAAGATTAAGAAGACACTATTTGATCCGTTAATGGCAGTTTTTCGTCTGGGAGAAAGGTTTTCTCGATTGTTCTCAAAACTGTCTGGCTAGGCACATCAAGGATGATTCTTTCAAAAACTGCTATCGAGTTCTCTAAAGTTGATGTCTAATTTTAAATTGATTTTAACTTTTTTTCTAGTTCGCATATGAATTCAATTTAAGTTTAAAGTTTGAATGAAAACAGCACAACTCACACTCACGCAAGCTCGCTGCTAAAAATGTTTTTAAATAGCTAGTTTCAGAAAATTCTTTTTTACAATGCAAAATTTGGAGAGAGACTTATCTTGCTACACTAAGAGTGTCATGTCATTAGCCTACTCTTTGGAGCTCTCATGAAATCAGGATTGTTACCGTTCGAATTTCCATGTCTTCTGCTTGTGGCTGCCTTTTATCGGTCAGTTTTCCCATCTTTGACGGTAAACAAGAGTGAGAAAAAGCCAAGATAAGGTGGGAAAGAATAGCGCGTAAACAGAAAAGAAGACAGGGCATTCGCAGCCTACCAGGGTCGCAAAGAAGAACGCAACCGGGGGGACCGAATTTAGCGGATATGGTAAAGAGCGCAGGAAAGAAGAAAGGACAGACTCTTCAGTGCGTGCAATATAGAAATATCCGAAAGTTCCGAGTTGACGAGACTCTCGGCGTGATAAAGACACGTGAAAATACATCTTTCTTGTTCCTTTTCGGTAAGTTTCTAAGACGGACAAACGCATTCCGTTGTGCAGCGGTACGATCAAGCAGATAATGATCAGGATGTTCGAGTAACAGAGCTCCGTATAGTGCTACCTCTCTATGTAACGATCCTTCTTGATGGTAGTTGGCTCATCAAAACATAGTTTTTTAATTATAATTTTTACTACTTCAAGTCGAAGTAACAATGGGAGATGGTTGAATGATTGACTAGCTTCTCTATGAAAGTTATGATAAGTGTGGCCAATGATTAAAAAATCATCTACCGCTTGTGCTGACAGTTTAAAGAGTATTCTTGAGAGGAATTCGCCTAGTTTCTGCTGACTCTCATGGCAGTGCCAGTTGCTTGACCTAAACACGGATGTTACTTTCATCTCCTGATGGAAAGATGTTATATGTTTGGATGATTTTTTATATATAATAGTTAGCCATCATGGCCGATTCATGAAGCTAAACCTTGCTACTTCGATATCAAAAAAGCTACTTTACCTCGTTCTTGGAACATAAGCTTTTTGTTCCTTTCTCTCTCCCACTAACTCTTCCATCATTACTTTCTCTTCTCAATGTATCTTTCATTCTCAGTGTCTGCCTTTTTTCCTGTTTTTCTTTCTTCTTTTTTTTTCTGAATCTCACTCACCGCATTGTTCTCTCTCTCTCACTATTCTCTCCTTATCCATTTATTCCTCACTCTCCAAGTTTTTCTCTTCCAGTCTTTATCTGAACTTCACCCTTCCTGTTTTTTTTTGCTTTGCTCTTCCTTCTGTTCCATTGAAAGGGTTTAATCTGAAAACTCTTAGATTCTTTCATAATTCTTTTCCCATTTTCAATAAAATCACTTCGCTTGCTCAAGATTTTTTATGTGACTTATCTGAGACATTTATCATGCCAGATTTCTACAAAAAGGAATAATGACATGAAGAGAGAAAGAGAAAAGTTCCAAGAGGAACATAGAAAAAAAAGAGGAGATAGAGAGAAAGAGACAGGAAAGAGAAAGAGAAAGAGAAAAAGAGGAAAAGCTGGACAGAAAAGAGAATGAGATAGAAAAGTAGTGATAGAAAAGGAGAAAGAGGGCGTGAGAGAGATAAAGGTTTTTATTGACACTAACAAACTATAGAGAAATATGGTCTTCGGGATCGACTAGCATTTGTTTTCTCACGCAGCGTCAAACCAAACTTTAACAACTACAGTCATTTGACAAGTTGTTGTATTTCTACTTGACTTTCCCAACCAAACATTCTCTGTAGATAATGCAGAGGCTCACAGGCGAATACAGCGTGCGTGAGAAATAAACGTGAAGATGAAGGATCAACCAAAATAGAAGGCAATGAACATCACGGATGTGATAAGTAATGCAAGACAAGACGAGTTAGGTGCATGGTATGATAATCTAGTCAGGAGTCGTAAATCATTGAGAGTTACAACTATTGAAGCCATATAAAACTTTCTCGATTCGTTTACTAAGTGTATTATTCATCTAAGATAAATGTTTCTAAATTCCGAGAGTCATACACTTCTTCATGTGAATTTAATTCTTCCACTAGTTGTTCAGAGCTGCATCTATTTTTTTTCGATTTTTGAAGACTGTTTTGAGGCGTGGTTTAGAAATTGTTTTCTCACACGCAGAATCATGGCCATTAAGGCAGTCAATTCTGATTGTTCGTGCAATTAGTTAGGCCGAGAGCCCCATTACGGATATCGCCGTACAGTTCTCTGTGCTCTCTCACTTCCTGCCCACTCTAGCTAACTCGCTCAACTCGGTACTTCCAGTGATGTTCTTGCTCCCAACACGGTTGGATAAGGCTTGCGCTAGCTATGTCTTCTCATTTCTCTTCACACGATATTCTTCCTTTCTCTGAGTTTTTTCTCTGACACCGTCAAAGATGGGATTTTTGGCCGATGAAGATAAGCTTTTAACAGTAGGCACGGTTAGGATGTTCTTCAAAAAACTATTATTACATATGTCTGGGAATACAATGAAGAGCACGAGGGACTAAAAAGTGGGTGGAGACTGCATCATTATTATGCTCGTGTTGGTTTTCACCTTGTATATCTCCTTAGAATTGCCGTTCCGATTTATTAAGCTCTTGTTCTGATACACTAGGTTCTCGATTCAATTCCTGGCAGAAGTTTTACAGTTTGTTAACATCTATTTGTCTTCATGTAACTGCTAAGTCAAATAAAATTTTCCATGACGCATTCTCTTCCTTCTGAAAACTAGTTTGGTATGTTGAAAGTTCTCTTATATGAGACATTTTGGCAGCAGAAACTCATTGTTAAGGCTTCTGTTCTTGGTCGAACAGAGGTGCAAGTTTCCTTTTACCAACTCTTCCACTTCTGATCCCTCGAATATTTGTTTTTGACGCGTTTTTTTTCCTATGACAACTTATATTTTTGATCACGTTCTTGAAAATTACTAAGTTTGCGAGGTTTTCGGTAAACACAACGTCAAAGCTTTTCTGCTACTTCAGATCTCGAATTCCACAGCCATGAACTACAACCCACTTGAAGCCCTTGTGCCGAATCCGAACGCCAACCAGAGCGGAGTCGTCCAACCAGGTAATCACTTGATGTTAGAGAAGATGAAGGGTGATCAAAGTAGAGAAAGTTCTTGTTAATACTAAGGGAGAAAGATGAAAGCTGATAAGAGTAAAACTCATGCTCAACACAGTAGACAGTAAATACAAAAGAAAAAGAGAAAAAAAGAGGGAAGAAAAGAAAGAGGAAAAAAAAAGTAAACTTCAGCTTTTGTTCAACAATAGATGTATATGTTTAATGTTTGGTGATTAAAAGTATTGTTTAACACTTGTTGATGTAACTAAGTTAAGAATAACATTTCAAAAACGCGATACGAATTATTACATGAGCAATGAAAGGTGAAAAAACAGTTTAGACTGGTAGAAGGGAAGAAATAATGAGAAACAAATATTACACTGAATCAACAAGACGATTTCGTTCTAATTGCGAGAGATATGATACTTTTAAGGAGTAGAAGCACTCCAGCCCCACCATCACCAAAGTGCAGGAGCACTCCAGCATCCCAACTTCGAAGTTCAAGAAGCATTACAGGCTCCCTTCCACCCAGGAGCAGGAGCATTCCAGCCTCCTTCACACCGAGATCCAGGAGCATTCCAGCCATACTACTATGAAAGTACAGGAGTGCAGCAGCACTACAGTAATCAAAATGCAGGAGCACTACAGCATCTTAACTTCCAAGTAGAAGAAGCTCCCTTCCACCCAGGAGCAGGAGCATTCCAGCCTCCTTTCTATCAAACTGAAGGAGCAGTTCAGCCTCCTCTTTACCTATATCAGTACCCTGACCCATATCATCACCCTTATCACAGAGAAAATGGTAATCTCAACAACGGTGCGTTCACTCAACAGCTAAGTCACATGCAAGGTTAGATATGGAAGTACATTATGGGATATAATGGAAGATTGAAAAAAATTAATTCAGAAATTTCGTTAAATTGACTGATATGTTCGAATCACTCTGTTTTTAGAACTCTTACTTTATCTTTCTCGTGCTTTGAACTTTTTTATTACGCGAAACATATGTATCACGTGAAAAATTGATGGTGCTTGTGCTCTCTCTCTATATCCTTCTCTCTATCTTTTTCTCTTTCGTCCTTTCTACTTACTTATTTTTCTTTCTCTTTCTCTCATACTCTCTATTCCTCTCACAGTTTCAATCTCTATCTCCTTCTCTTTATATTCATCTCTCTCTCCCTCTCTCTCTCTCCATATCCTTCTCTTTATCTTTCGTTCTCTCTTCCTCTCTCTATCTCCTTCTTTCTCTATCTCTTTCTCTCACACTCTCTCCCTCTCTCTATCCCCTTTTCTTAATCTCCATCTCTCTCTCATTCTCTCTAACTCCTTCTCTATCCGTCTTTCTATACCTCCCTCTCTCACTCTTTCTCTGTCTCTCTTTTGTCAACTCTAGTCAAGTGTTTTTTTGTGTTCTGCTTTACAGTTCCAACAAGGACTCTGAGAACATAAAACTTAGTGTGTTAAAATAATTAGTTTGCAGGAAATGTTGCCGGTTCTACGTTCTACACTCCTCAATCAAACAATACTTCTCCTCCGATAAGCTCGAACAACCAGACACAACCAAGTAATTTCATTGAATCTGATTGCCTAATTACTATCGTGAATTTCTGGCTGATTTTTCACATTAAGTTTTTAGTAAAGACTATATGACATTCAAAATTGAAATTTTTATCTCAATCAACTAACAGTTGAGAAGAACCAGATTTTATTTGTTTCATAAAATTGATGGAAAACCAAACAATAACTTCACGAATGGATTGCTGAATTGAGCGAATGTACGTACTGTAATTGAAGTGACTTCTTGAGACATCACGAAAATTATATTGATTCAGATATGATCGCTGTCCCCGCAGTAGCTGCAGAAGAAACGCTCAATGAAACTCGCAACCGCAAACGCAGACGCTCCAACTCAAACGGTAAATACTGCTGAATATTTTGAGAAGCGACTGTTGGAAGGAAGTGATCATTGACGCTTTTCTGTCCCTAAATCTTCATTGAAGCAGAGAGCTGGAGCCCAAATTGAGACTTTATTACTTCACAATAATGAGCCAATTATATAGCAATATTACACGGAATAGCATTGTGTCACCGTGATGTAAAAATAACGCGCTCGCTCCCGGTTTGAATTAAGATGGCTGGGTTCTATCCCGATTGGTGGGATTAATCAATTAACTCTACTCTAAAAATTCCATGTTTCTAGCTGAGAGAGAACGATTCTACTAGGCCATCCATATATAAATATGGTGAGCTTTTGTTCGTTGTTTTTATACTCTTAAAAAGCATAGAAAACCTTGTTGTTGCAGAAGGAACTCGATCGGCTGAACGAGCTGGTTCTGTGTCGACCAACCTTGCTGCTTCAGAGGTTTAAACTTTTTTGTTCGATTATTCCAGGATTGAAGAGAAACTTGTTTGAAAAAAATGTATCGAAAATTTCTATACATTAGAAAAACACAATTGTTCCGAGATCATTTCATTCTTCAAATCTATGGACAATCAACCTTGAAGTGAGACGCGAATGAAAGTGATTGTCTGCTTTAGATTGAGTTCACCGTGAAAGCTCGACTGCAAACTTGTGCCCTCTCCAAAGTGAAGAGCGTGATAACTCCAGCAGAAGTGATCAGGAGACATCAAGGACCAGAGAAATTCCAGATTGAGGAATATACCAATCTGTTTAGGAAGTCAGCTGACTTAACTCTTATTTTTTTGGAAATTTGTCAGAAAGTTTAACGAACTTTAGCATTGAATGCTTATCGATCATGAAAACAGCTATAAAACTCTTGACACTCTGTAAATCTTATTGCAGGGGACCACAGCAGACAGAGGAAGTCCGAATTTTTTTGAAGAAGTACGGCTTCGAAGGATTGAAGGGATCATCGCATGCGAATACTTCATTTTCCTTCTTAACAGAGCGTTAGTTCATTTCATAAGCGACTGAGAGGGAAGAAGTTCAGACATATTACAGTATATTCACGATCACTGGAAGAGTTGAATGGCTCTCTGCTAAATAGTTCTGCTCGGGTCGGGCTTTTCACTGACAGATGATTCAACTGCCTGTAAACAGTTCCTGATTACAAGGCGTATCTCAACAGCTGATAAAAATCCTTGCGAAAAACATCAAATTGAGAGCTCCTATGGATCTTAAAAGTCATTAAAACTGCAGAAGAATGCGAGAACCTGGGTAAGGACCTTGGAGAAGTCATGAAACTTTCATCGACGATAAGGGGCGAGATGAACGGAGTTGCTCACTCCGTCGCTCATAGGATCATCTTCAAATACGGCCTACATCAACTGGAAAGAGTCAAGAATTCCGCGACGGGTATCAGGTGATTTCAATTTAGCATACTAATTATTATTTTTATTATAGAAAAATGGTAAAAGAGGTGACTATTTTAATTTACAATTTCGATATCACTGCTAAGACTACATTAGTAGCAGAAGTCTGTTTAACCCCAACTCAGACAGACTTCTCCTCTCTCACTGGGAGGGGATCATCAGTGAGCCCGCAGAGAGAAAACGAGTATAATTAAAACTTTCAACTTAGAATTAAACCAAAATACAAAGTTAAATCAGTCATAGATGAGTTGATATATAAAACTTTTCTCGGTTTCAGGCTGATCTTGAGCACATACATCAAGCTGTTCACGCCCGAATTTGTGGAGTCTCAACCAAGTTTCTACTTCAACATTGTGCGTTTGGTTCAAACAAGTTTTCCAATTTTCTTGGAGATTTCTCAACAACAAAAAAGCAGCTGTATTTCTATTCTCTCGAAACGTACTTGCAATCTAGAACACTCGACAATACAAATAACTGTTTCGCTTCCTAAAGTTTTAGCTTGTAATGTCTCTTCTTAATTTCGATTTTTCAATCTTCCAGGATTTCTTTCTAGAAATTAGTTTTTACGCATTAATAGTGTATTTTGTTACAGATGACTCACGGCTTCGGTTATCACGGTGTGCTCGCTGTAGTGAAGCAGATGTCCGAGATGGTTAACACACTAGAAACATCGGCTGTTGCAGCATCGGGGACAGAAGTTGGTAGGGGGAAAAGAAAAAAACAGAATTAATTGCAGGAAAATCAGATTCATGGAAAAGGGTTGAGAAAAAAAAAGAGATAATAGAACTTTGACTTCATGAGAAAAGCGCAAAGGAAAAAGGCGAGAAAGAAACAGAGAAATACAGTTTGAGACAGAAAGAAGAAAGAAAGAAAAAGAAATGGTGGAAAGAGTTGTAAGAGTATGAAGAGATGAAGAGAGAGAGAGAGAAAAAAAAATTAATTACAGGCTACAACCAAACTTTGGTCGGCCAGGCCGTCTGATTCAAAAACCTTCCACACTTCAACTTCGCGGCTTGACAACCGGAAATGCGATGCATGTTAACTGGCAATAGTTCATGCTTATTTTTCTCCTTGAGATAAGTCAAATTTGCTGTAAAAAAACCTCCTCCTGAGTTTTTGACTAATTATATAACATAAGGAGTTACAGGATGAAGTTGTTGTGAAACAAGCTGTGAAAACGGTTTCAGGTGACCACTGGAGAAGTTAGAAGGCGTTGTGAGGGACCCGAGGGAATGCCCATCACGTATCTACGTGCAGTTCTCAGAGAGTAAGCATTTCATTCTGCATTCGCTTTCCATACATAAACACGATTAGGGACTTGAGCATTTCATTCCATAATCCTGGATCTCTCAGAAAGGAACTTAGTTCATAGTTTTCTTCTTATAACAGAATCTAACAACACAGCTTGAGCTTTCAAAGTCGCAATCGAATACGTTACAAAGCTCGATATTTCACATCGAAGTTATAATGAATCCAATTTGAATGATAATCTTACTTTCAGAGCGAAGAATAAAGGATACTCCGCGAATCTACGGGAGCGTCTAAACGTTGAAGGAATCAAATTTGTTGAGAAAAAGCCTAAGGTTTTTGTCATTCTTCTTTTTATGATGTTTTGTTCGTAAACTTTCTAAGAGTTTTCAACAAACAATTAATGTTCAACAATGAATTAGTTCTAGATGACTCGGAAGAAAAAAACCCAATAGTTTATTTCATCATCCTCATGCACTGACAGGAATTTTTGTGAGAGATAAGGTAGGTCAAAGAGTTTTTCGAATATTCGAATATTACATACATTCACTCTCACTCTGACGATAAATTAGACGTTGCTCTGCTTGTAATTGATTTGACTCTCATGTCACTTTCTTCTTGGTTGCAGAACTTCCCTGACACTCTCTTTTCCTCGCTGGCAGAGGTTGACGCGAAGACGCTGGCGGGGGATGCAGTGAAGCTTCTGCAGTCAGTGAGAGCGGACGAAAGCTTCGTGATGGGAATCGCTGGGATGTCTTCAGTCGAGTTGCAGGGAGCAAAGTAAATCCCTACCTTTGAACTTTATTACGCACTCTACATCCGAATTTCACATTTGAATTCTTCAATCTTTCCTAAGCTTTAGTCTTAATTCTTCCCAGCTATGCTACCTCTGAGTGATAAATATAGCAAAACGTTCTTCTGCTTCAGATGCTTCTTATCCGTTCTCTGTGAAATAGCCGGAGAAGCGTATCGACTTGAGGGTCCGTGCGAAGAGCTCATCACATTTGAAATGGTTAGACTCTTGGAACAAAAGACGTTTTTCGTAACTATATTATAGATTATTATATTTCATGCTTGAAATCATTTTTTGCTCATTTCGTAAACATATCGAAAAATTGATGACTGCAGTTCTAGGGAATTTCTAGTTCTCATCCCAGTTTAAAGTATTAATTACTCTAGTTCGCTTTGAAAAAAATCGTGGTCATTGAGTTAATAAAGGACTTTCTTTGCAGATTTCTCACTGCTTCGGCAATATATTCCTGGCAGGCATTATTCAACATATTTACAAGCTCACGAGCACCAAGTTGGAGCTATTTCCGAAATGGAATTAGTTCCTTAGTCTTCTTCGGAATTGGGTCCTATTCAACAGAGCTTCTGAAAAACAGCTCTCTGCTGAGAGTGGTCCTGCATTTAAGCTCCTGTGTCTTATAATTAAAGTATTTTAGGTGACTATTTACGTGTTTAGAACCCGCAAAAAGAGCTTTCTCCTACTGGTAAAAGCTATGTATCACTCTCGTCGCTCAAAGTGATAACTTTTTCTTTCTTGAAAAACTGATTCAATTTTTTCAATTGGAGTTGATCACTTTCACATTAGTCTTCTTCTGAAAAATACGTGTCTGATGTCTTATTGCATGAATTCTTTCATAACTTGTCAGTAATTTCTTTTGTATGGTTCTCTCCTTTTTGGTGCTTAAACTCATACTCTTAATTCAGTTTGGAAGTTGCTCATTTTTTGTAAGGTGTGTCATCTTATTCAGCTGGTTGATTTTAATGGTGAATTGTTCTGTGAAATGTCTTATTTCATGAATAAAGAAGAAAAGAAAACCGAAAAATGAAGCTAAACTGTTTCGTTCATTCAAAAACAAAGCTCATAAACATGCGATTCTTAGTCGCGTCTCTTCTCTTCTTCTCTTATGTACATAATTTCGATTTTCACAAAAAGTGAGCTTAATTACGCGAAGTTTCCGGACTTTCATTCACACATACAAAACTGAAATATTGGAACCAGTGAACAATTTTTATGTTAATTCTAGTGAAAAAAGTATTTTTAAAATGATGCGGATCAAATGCTTTATACAGGTTACACCAAAAATTCACGAGGACGACTTTGTTACTTTGTATCTTTTTTTGTTTCATGTAACGGTAGTGTGATTTTTTGCTTGTATCGTAGTCATAACCTTGAAAACCCTTCCATAAAAATCAGAATGATTTCTATTTGCGTTCTCAGGTCTCTGACATTAACCGAGGCTGTATTTTGCGCTTGAGCCAGTACGGGCACACTCAGAAGCACATCGCCAGAATCACCGGATTTTCCCACAGGACCATTGAGGACACCATACGTCGTTTTCGAGAGAATTTTACGAATAATGACCACCCCAAGAGCGGCAGACCAGCGACCGCGACCACTTCCGTCTACCTAAGAAGCATCCGAGACAATATTCGTTATAACCCTAAAAGAGTCTGAGAAAAATCGGCGAAGGGGCTGAATATCTTAGCTAGATTTGGTCCCAATCGGTCAACGAGGCCAATAAGAGTGGCCGACACGTCTCGATAAATGGCTGTCCCTCTTCTGTCATGGTCTGGGCGGGGATTTGCGCGACTGACAAAACTCAACTCGTTTTCGTCGAGCAGGGAGTCGAAGTGAATGCCCATAACTACCTGGGTGACATTCTCGTGAAAGAAGTACTTCCCTGAAGTCAGGCTCACTTCGCGGGACGCAACTGGGTGTTTCAACAGAACTCTGCGACCGCACACAAGGCTAAAGTCGTGCAAGACTCGTACAAGGCTAATTTTTTTGATGATCACCTCATTTAATTTCATTCATTCGATGTAACTTTGAATTGCTTGGGAGGGAGGTTGAGGGGGATAGGTTTGAGAACATGGACTGCATTGATAGATATATTTTGGGTGAGTGTTGTTTGGATTTCATTGTTAAACTCTCATTCCCTCGCTTAGTTCCATTCCCTCGCTTAGTTCCATTCCCTCGCTTAGTTTCATTCCCTCGCTTAGTTCCCATAGAGGAAGGTGACCCATTAAAAGCTCTCTAAGCCAATCGATATCCCGCTGTTATGCCCACTCCAAAGCGCACAGTCAAGAAAACAGCCGGATGTTTCGACTGCCTGAAGAAAAATGAAGAAATGAGAAGTCTGGCTGAAAAGATGGAAAAACTGGAGGCCGCCGTGGAAAAATTCGAAAGGATGAGCATTCCGGTCGTCCAAGGTGAGTCTCAGCAGAAGAGTGCAGATGTGACTAATTTAATGGAAAGAATGACCAAGTTGGAGGGAAGCCTCGGGAGAATTGAGAAGACTTTAGCTCAGTTAATGTCTTCCACTCAATCGATCGCAACTGCCCATCCTCATAACCGTCAATCCCTTTTTTTCTAAAAATCTACCTCCCCAAATGCTTGCGTATGAAGCGGCTAGGAAAGCTCTAACAGATGACCGCGTCATACTGAAGGAAAAAGCGGAGAATTTGGTCGTCGTCGGCCTTCCAGAAGAAGAAACAGAGGCGGCCACGAATGCAGCGGACCGGCAGTTCTTGCGTTCACTCTCCCAAGAACTCGGATTTCCCGAAATCTCTACCGCTGAATTCATGCGCCTAGGGAGAATCGAGAATCGACGCCGAATCTTGAAGATTTTCCTAGGCTCAGAAGATCTTCGTTTTGAGACTCTAAAGCTCATCCGAAGACGACGTCCAAGCTGCCTTGCTTCCTTCCCTCACGCGTACATACGCGAAGATCTAACCAGAGAAGGCTTGCAACTTGAGAAGGAGGTCAAGTTGTTGGCTCGAAATTTGAATCAAGAAGAGAGAAAATGGAGAGTTGTGGATACCACACTTGTTCCAATCCGTCACGCCCAGCCCTTCCATGCCGAGTCCCACCAGAACGAGCATACATCCGCAACGAATTCTTCGCCTTCGCCATCGAATCCTCGGAACTCCTCTCAGCCGCAAAGATTCTCAGAGGTCAGCAGCAGAAACATCACCTCAAGACGCTAGCTATATGATGATCCGCCCGTTTCTTCACCGTCACCGCTCGACATTCAGCTAAGCTTTGCATATTTTAACATGCGTTCTCTCTATAATAAATTAGTTCCATTTCGTCTTTATCTAGAAAAAGAACAACCTGATATAGTTGCTGTCATTGAAACTTGGCTGAGTTCGCGTATAGGTGATTCAGAGATAATTGGTCCTCTTCCTTACGTAATAATCCGAGCTGATCGTAATTCTCGTGGCGGAGGAGTTGTCCTTGTATTGAGAGATCACTTAACGTTCTTGAAGCCTAGTTCTTTATGCTCTCCTTCGGAAATTGTTTATATAGACTTACTTTCTACCACTGGTTACATACGTCTGGTTGTTTGCTATCGCCCTACACCAATGAAGAGACCAGACTTTTTTGTGATTCTTTATCCGATATTCTTTCTTTCACTTCCTATCCTGTAGTTGTGACTGGTGATTTCAATTGTGACACTCTCTCTCCTCCTTGTTCTTCATCCGATCGATTGTTAGTAGACATGATTACTCTCTTTGATTTGACCCAATTCTGCCGTGAACCAACACGTCTTAATCGTTGCATTGATTGGCTACTAACTTCTCTGCCCTCGCTATTGTCTAATTGTAGAATTGTTCCCTCCTTCCCTTCCTCTGATCATTTAGGGATCGCTTGCTGCCTTTCAATTGTGACCGACTCGCTTTTAGCCGAACCAGTTCTCGACTATTCAAGAACTGACTACGATGAACTTAATAAATACTTCAATTCAGTTAACTGGGAAGCCGAATTTGATAACTTCCTCTCGATTGACGATCTGTACGGCCGTTTCCTCTCCGTTATTGAATACGCTATTGCTGAATTCGTTCCTATACGTAGACCTCGAACCCTCACGGCCACTTATCCTCGCCATATTCAGAAAATAATTAAATATCGTAACTCTCTGTTTCACAATATTGACGATCCTAATACCCGTTCTCTTTACGAGAAAGCTAGTAAAGATCTACTGAAGCAAATTATTTATTTATTTATTTATTTATTTATTACATGTTGTTCATATAATATACAATGATAGTACACAAACATCATGTGGGTTATAGTGATTCCAACAAGTTGGAAGATAATAAGCATTAAAGGAACAAACCAAACATTAGATCATAAACATTACAACTGAACACATGAACACATTGAGCGGAACAATATTATAAATACTAAACACTTGAATTTAATTCAGTAAACAGACGAGCAGATCTTATTGCGAATGAATTTATACGACAAATTGTTTTCGGGGCACGAAAATGTAATTTGAAGTTAGATCCACGTGTCGCGGATTGTCTTAAATTATAGAAATGGGGTTTTCTGTCTGAAAGAGTTGTTTTTCCCCCTATTAGTTTTAAAAGTAAACTCAAATCGTTCGATTCTCTTATGCTTTCCAATGAAAGAAGGCCTAATTTTTTTTTTTTTATGACGTTTAAATAATGGTGTTTCTGGATCCAATATTG
This sequence comes from Allodiplogaster pararmata, assembly GCA_964056735.1. Classification (NCBI taxonomy): domain Eukaryota; kingdom Metazoa; phylum Nematoda; class Chromadorea; order Rhabditida; family Diplogasteridae; genus Allodiplogaster; species Allodiplogaster pararmata. Next base: position 41,515,292 of record OZ057406.1, read on the forward strand.
TTTTGATAGGAGAGAGTTCAAAAGGAGGAAGTATTCCATTATCTTTAGTAAAACATTTCTGAAATGTTCTAGCAAGAAGATTAGCTTTTTCTAAATCTTTAGTCATAGTAATACCAATCTCATCTAGTAATATATCAATACCATTCTGCTTCTCTGTGGTGTTTGTTCTAATGAATTTGAAAAACAAGTTTTTGTTCTTGCTATTCACAATAAATTTTTCAAGGCTACCATTAAATTTATCTACATACTTCTTGCACTTTTTACTAGCTCTAACATATAACTCATAATCGGCAACAAGTTCACTAAAGAGGTATTTGTTCCACAAGTGAAAGCGTTTACGCTTAGCTCTTTCTATATGAGAGGGAAGAGGAGCGTGAGTTGATAGACTCACCTTCTCTAGAGGAGCAAATTCTGTCACACAACTGTCTAATACCAATAATAGCAATTCATACTTGCTATTGGTATCATCGCTTAGACTTAAAATGGAAGTCCAATCTAAGTTAGATAAGAAACAGAGTAAAACTTCGTAGTTTATTTTATTGAAATTGAGTCTATAAGAATATAAGGGAAACTCATAGAATAAGGACAACTCAAATGTTATTGACTCGTGGTCAGAAGAACTAAAAGATGGGGTTACAAGTGAGTTTTTTACCACTTTGGGACTATTAGACAGGAGAAGATCAAGAATATTTATACCTCTTGTAGGTCTTTTTATGTACTGGGTCATTTTAGTAGTCGCACAGAAATCAAGGAAATTTTTGGAGTAGTTTGTTAGAGAAGTAATTGGAGTAGAAGTCCAGTTAATATCTGGAAGATTGAAATCACCTATAATAACACACAAATAATGAAATGGACTAGGCATTGTGAGAAGAAGAAATTGTCTCGCTCTCGGGACTTGTTCCGACATATCTCATCCCTCACTCGGCCTAAACCTGTGCCTCCTCGATACCTATTGAATACTACAGGGGACACAGTATTGAAAAATAAACTTAAATGTTCTCTGCTCTCTACCGAATTCGCTTCTCATTATACTAAGGATGATAACCAACGTATCGCATTGCAAACTGAAGAGGCCCCTACTATGAGCCCCTTTCCTATTTTTCTCCCCTCTTCTGTTCTTAAAAGCCTCTCGAAGCTTAAACCAACGGGTAGCAAAGGTTCAGATGGTATCCCTCAGATTGTCCTCAAGAAATGTGCTAAGTCTCTTGCACTTCCTCTTTCCCATATTTTCAACTAGTGTATTATCTGTGGTCAAATACCGTCTTACTGGAAACATTCTCTGGTGACCCCTATTCTGAAACCAGGCAAGGAACCTCACTTGGTGTCCTCCTATCGTCCGATTTCCATCCTTTCTCCCTGTTCTAAAACGATGGAGCGACTTGTTAGAGCTTTCATAATCAATCATCTATCTTATTATTATACCTATCAATCAACATGGGTTTAGGTGTGGAGCGTCCACAGTAACCAATTTATTAATATGTGAAGATGATTGGACCTCTTCGTTAGCCAAAGGTCTTTCAACGGATGTCATCTACCTTGACTTCTCTCGTGCATTTGACATCATTAGTATAAGTAAGCTTTTGTCTAAATGCACACATTATGGAATTACTGACCCACTCCTTTCTTGGCTTGAGTCTTTTTTAACTAATATAGATCTTTCTCTGTGCGTATGGGTGATGTCACTTCTGATCCAATGAATGCCACATCGGGTGTGCCCCAAGGGTCTGTCCTGGGGCCACTTCTTTTTACTCTGTATATATCCGATATAAATGAGGTACTAGAGAACTTTCCTAATATTCGTTATCAAGCATACGCAGACGATCTCAAGATTTATGTTTCTCGAGAGCTGCAATCAGCAGATTCCGTATTCGATTGGTGTTTAGTTAACCAACTATCTCTTTCTCCATCCAAGTCTCTCCATATTCACATTGGAGGTCGATCTTTATATTCCTCATACAGTATAAATAATTTTCATTTCTTTTCTTTATTCCAAGCACATGAGATATCATGAAATACACAAACAAAAACAAAGTTAAATGCATGGACTTTCTTCTAAGTGGCGGTGTTTAGGGGTTGCGGTATAGATGAAAAAGGGGGGGGGAGGGTGATATACTTAAAATCGACAATTATATTAGTCATGAACGAAAGGTTTAGGTAATATCTTTTCAGTAGGCAGAGATAATAATTGTTTTTTGAAACTAGCAGTATTAGGTGTACTGACGATCTCAAAAGGTAATGAATTCCATACTGATAGCTGGCGAGAAACACATGTAGAAATAGAACATTTGCTAATATTATGAGGTGTTTTTAGCCTGAGCTCATGAGAATGGCGAGAAAATCTCTGTACTGCAGACAATTGAAACAAGTTCATAGTAAGTTCACATTTTTTGTGGACACATTTATGAATAAATAAAAGGTCAGATATAGCACGACGATATTCAAGAGTTTCTAGGCCTAACATGGAGATTCTTTGTGAATAGGAAAGTCTGGAATAGCCAGATCTTGCTAGGATTCTTCTTGTAAACGACCGCTGAACTTTTTCAATACATTTTACTAAGCCGGGGGATGAGGGATTCCATAACTCACTAGCGTATTCAAGAACAGGTCTGACATAAATTTTAAAAGCTGAAGTTAAAAGAGGCGGACATGGTGACTTGAAGGCTTTTAACATCATGTTAACAAGAGCAGAGCCTTTTTTACATTTGTCTTCAACATGATTACGATAAGAGAAACGATCACATATGATTACACCAAGATCTTTGGCAACTCTACCAACTACTAGAGGTTGACTGTTCATGTAATAGACGCTGCGAGAATTGGATGATCCGAGATGAAGTACATTACACTTAGATATGGATAGGGACAAATTCCACTGTAGGCACCAATCGGTTATACGATTCAAAGCTAGTTGGATATAATTACAAGAGGTAGCGCGTCCCTTTATCTTTATATCATCTGCGAATAAGCAAAATTTGATAGAATCGGGGATAGCTTCTTTAACAGAGTCGATGTACAACAAGAATAACAACGGGCCTAAAGATGATCCTTGAGGTATACCTGATATTACGGGAATTGGGTCGGATAGACTATTATCGACCATAACTATTTGTGAGCGGCCAACAAGATAATCAGTTAACCATTTAACGATTGGAGAAGAGATACCAAAAGATGCTATCCTATTTAGAAGTAATCTATGATCAACAGAATCAAATGCTTTACTGATATCAAGGAATATTCTATCGATAGGGATGCTTTGGGATAACGAGTCAACAATGAACGAATGAGATTCAACTAAAGAGGTCACAGTAGACCTCCTAGCTCTAAAACCAGCCTGGTAGGGCGATAAAAGGTTCTCTTTTTCTAAATAGCAAGATACTTCCTTAACAATAATTTTCTCCATAACTTTTGATAAAGAACAGCATAGAGAAATAGGTCTGTAATTGGTAACTAGATTCCGGGAATTGCTCTTGTGTACTGGTTTCACTATAGATCTCTTCCATAGTAGGGGAACAGAGCCAGTAAGAAGGCTATTATTAAATAGGATACATAATGGTTTAATCAGGGCAAAGCGACATTTCTTCAATACAATATTAGGAATAGAATCAGGGGACGTGTTACACTTAGATTTACAGGGTGGGCCATAAATAGTGTTACAAATGTTTGAGAACATTTTCTGGGGAAGTGACCGAAAAACGAGAAAAGTGACCGCACGTAGCGGTCACTTTTCTCGTTTTCCCGATTCCCCGTAATTTTTTATACGTGTCAAGTGAGTTGCGATTGAATCCATCGAGGTAATGACAGCGTCGAATCGCTTGCGAACTGCGATCATTCACCTACACACTCTTGGCCACGCCCCTGCTCGCATTGCTGAAACGCTTCGCCTGCCTCGCATGACAGTGTATCGAGCGATCAAACGATTTGAGGAGCTTGGCACATCTTTGTACCGTCGAAGGCGAGGTCGTCCTCGCACTGTTCGCACGACACCACTCATCGAAACCGTTCGGAGTCGGATCAACCGAAATGCACGACGAAGCATCAGACAGATGGCGCAGCAGCTCCCGATGAGCCGAAATTCATTGAAACGAATAGTCACGGAGGAGCTGGGACTCAGGTCGTATCGTACACGGAAGGCCGCTTTTCTGTCGGCTCGCAACAAGTCGGAAAGAGTCAAAAGATGTCGCGACCTTCTTCGTCGTACGCAGCAAGGCGAACATTTCAATATGGTGTTCTCTGACGAAAAGCTGTTCACCGTGGAAGAAGTACACAACTCTCAAAACGTCAGAGTGCTTGCGAAGGACGCAGAGCAAGCCGATAGCAAGGGTAGAACGGTCCAACGCAGTGCACAACCAACTCAAGTCATGGTCTGGGCGGGAATCTGCGCCACAGGAAAAACAATGCTTGTTTTCGTCGAGAAAGGCGTCAAGATCGACACGGAATACTACCTGAAACATGTTCTGCAAGAAGTGCTCCATCCATGGTCTCAATCGCATTTCAATCAGAGGACATGGACCTTTCAACAAGACTCAGCACCAGCCCACAAAGCTAAAAAGGTCCAAATGTGGTGCAAGGAAAAATTTCCCGGCTTCATCACAAGAGCAGAATGGCCGGCCTCATCACCCGACCTGAACCCGCTCGATTATTCCGTTTGGGCCTACGTGGAGTCCAAGGTCAACTCTCGCTCCCACCCAAATATTGATTCCCTGAAGAATGCCCTTCAGGCAGAATGGGACAACATCGGAGTCGAATACCTCCGTACAGTGGTGGACGCGTTCCCAAAGAGACTTCGAGCTGTAGTTCGGGCAAAATGGGATCGTTTGAGCTGAACTTTTGCGTGAATGTTTTCATTTATGGTGTTGATAAAATATGTTAATTTGAGATCATTTTCTCTGTTGTGAAAAAAGGTATAACAATCTCAATTTGTAACACTATTTATGGCCCTGCCTGTAAGAGAAGATAATGCTCGTATTACCATATCTTCGGTTATATAATCGAAATTAAACGGCTCAGTAACGATTGGTAATTTAATTTCAGGTAATGGACATTGAAGAGGTACAGAAAATACGGACGAGAAATAGCGAGAGAACTCATCAGCTTTCTCTGATGGGGAAAATTTTTCATTTAAATCACTATCGATCAAAGCGGGAATAGCATTATTGGCTGTACTCAAACGGCTCCTACAAGCTGCGAAAAATGATTTCTGATTACCTCGTAATATCAGTTGAGATTCTCTTTTAATTTCGAAATCTTTCAGCTTTTGATCAAACTCGGAAGTTTTTCTGATACAGTAATCCGAATACGGGGCATTTCGAGAAAATCGTTGTAATTTAACGAACATCTTACGTAGATTCGAAGGATAGCGGGATAAATCGTCTCTAGGATCTACAGTTGGGACAAACTTATCAATTAGAGAGTTAATGAAAGAAACAAGGTAATTATTAGCAGATTCGACATCTAACAAGCCAAATATTTGAGTCCAATCTTGCATAGCTATTTCATACTCAATAGCAGGCCAATTCGCTTTATAAAACAGCTTAATAGAATGAGAAGATTTTGGAATAGTTGCAGATAATGATAAACTAAATGAAACTCCGTGATGGTCACTACCATTGAATCGACCGATTAGATTACAGTCAGACACAATATTCACATTGGGAAATACTAAATCGAGAATATTATCATTCCTAGTTGGAGAACATACATATTGGGTGTAAAAATTATCATTCATATATTCAAAAAACATTTCATGTTGACCGTTTCTGTTGGATATTTGCTTACACCAGTCGATATACGGAAAATTGAAATCACCAGTAATCATTACAGGGATCTTATCAGAAGCATTTGGATTATTCAGCTCACATTCAAAGTAGTTCAATAACTTTTCTAAAGAAGCAGTGGGAGAACAAGGAGATCGATAGACACAAATACATCTTAACTTTCCTGATCTAGACGAACTTTGAAGAACATTAATAGAAACGCATTCAATACCATCTTCTGAAAAACTAGAAACAAATGAACAGGGAACTCGAGGCGAAATCAAAAATATCGCAACGGAACAACTGATAATTAGACATACCGGTTATTAACGAGTCACTTTCTTGTTCACTCAACCAAGTCTCACTTATAGCTATCATATCATAAAAATTTGGAGCGAGCAAGTAAGAAAGGTTGTACAACTTATTACGAATTGAACGAGCATTTATTGAAAAGCAGTTGATATTGGTGAGGTCACGACTAATGATAGGGACACCGCCACTGACCTATCTTCTCTGCGTCACGTTGTTCCTCTCTGGAGCTCGAGGAGCGTTGTTCCTCTCTGGAGCGTTGTTCCTCTCTGGAGCTCGAGGAGTCGCCAGCGGAGTCACCATCTGCGGATCCGTGATCGTCGGAGTCGCCGTTTCTTGCTGCCAAGTCGTCTGGGAGTAGTGCCGAATAGGAATCAAGGAAGTTCCGATGACCTTCCACTTTTGTCCTCCGGGGATGCTGTTCCGCTCTCGCGCCACTTTCTTCACTTCTCGTTCCAATTCAAGTCCGTCGCGAGTCAAGTCTTCTCTTATGTAGCAATGTGGATGCGGAGAAAGGCAAGACGGGCGACGACTTCGAATTTTCCTCAGTAGTTCAGTTCTCAATGTTGGTGACTGGAGGAAGATTTTGAGAACTCGACGCTTCTTTACGGGGTCGCCGAATCGTTTGAACATTGCACTTGCAAGTTCTGGGCAGCCGAGGTCGAGGGAAAGGGCCTTGAGAAAGGATTGGTCCGAACTGTCCGTGGCTTCGTCACTGGGCTGCTCAGGAAGTTCAACACAAACTAGGTTCTGTGCTTTCTCTTCGATGAGGTTCTTGTCGACAGTTATTGCACGCACGGCAGCTTGGTAGGCGAGCATATGAAGTGGGATGGAGAGAAGGGAAGGGATTATGGGGTCTGGGGCTGAGAAGTCGAGAAGGGGGGAGAAGTATGAAGAGTTGAAAGACGAGAGACGAGGTCTTCGACGATTGTCTCCAGTCTTGAGATTTTGTTCATCATATCTTCAAATTTCTTCTCATATTCTGGGCAACGCGTGCACTGGGGAGGGGAAAGGGGAGTGCGCTTGCCAGGCATTATCAGAAGCAACCGCTCTATACCGAGCCAACTGCCGCACTTAATGTTTCCATTTCATGTGTATCTCAGATACGTGACCTGGGCATACAAATAGTTTCTTCTTTGCGTAGGAAAGAGGCTGTAGCAGACCGAGTTAAAAAGGCATCCAAAGCAATGTATGCTATGCTCCGTGCGGTAACTGTTAATGATCCTGGTATGTTAATGATCCTGGTAAGTTAATGATCCTGGTATACTGGTCAAGTGCTTTAAAACTTACGTAATGCCGCACTTGGACTATGCTTCGAATATATGGAATCCATACTATGGAAGAGATTGTGATGATATAGAGAAAGTTTTGAGGAAATTCACTCGCATAGTTTATCATCGATGTTTTGCAAATGAAGGTAATGCGAGGTCTCTTCCTTCTTACCCCAATCGACTTGCCCGCCTTCAATTCGTTTCTTTTTCCAAGAGGAGGATATTTTCTGACTTAGTTATGGGTTTCAAGATCTTCCATGGACTGTCGGTAATAGATAAAAAACGATTTTTCAAAGAGACTATTCCAACGCGAACTAATTTAAATGGCTTATTAGTTCAGGGTAGCAAGAATACAGCTAGACACAACTCTTATGGAATGCGAATATCCCGCCTTTTCAGCAAACTACCTCGAAACTTGATTAATAGTATGAACCTGAAATATTTTAAATCCCAATTAAAAAGTGATGTTCTATTTACTCTTCTTTCGTCATGAATTCAGAACTAAATTTCTTTTTTTTTGTCGTTCAAATTGTTCTACATATATAGGTTTGTTTGTTTGTTTGTTTTTCCCCGTTCAATTCGCTATGTTAAAATCAAATTGATGTATCGCTTTTGTTATCGTATTTGACAATTGTTTAGCTGATCTGTTCATTCCTCATTTTCAATTGTAATTAAATTTGTGCGTTATTGCATCGAAAGATGTAGATAAAATATATAAATATATATAATTGTCACTAAACTTCTCTCCATTCTTTTCTTTGATTTACACAAGTAATGACCGGCTCTAAATAAAATGCTAATTATTCTACAACATACATTCTCGATAGACATTTTCAATATGAAGAATTACTGATCAGAAATAATGGGTTTAGGTAGAATCTCCGACGAATCGCCTCCGTACTCGCCTGATTCTAATCCCCTGGACTTCTCTGAGTGGTCTGTCTTTAAGAGCAAAGCCTGCGCATCTTCTCACAAGAATTTGGACAGTCTGAACCGTGCCCTGCAAAAGGCGTGGGATGATCTTGACGTCGTTTATCTGTTCACCACGGTGAGTGCCTTCCACAACCGACTCCACGGCTATATCAAGGAGAAGGGAGGGCTGTGCAGTTTTTAGTGATCGAATTTAAGAGTGCAGTTATATCCAAAACTACTTGAATAAACAACTTTTTTTATTTGCTTATTCCGTTAAGTTTTTTTTATTGGAAAAAAATACTGTCCATGTGAACTTTTGGCGCACCCTGAATAATGTTTTGAAGTTTTCTCTAGGTTAAAACGACTGAAATTTATGATTGTCAATCAACAGTCATGAATATTTTGAGACTTAAAAGATTTTGACTCCTTGAAAAACTAGATTGTACAAAATAGAAAATGATCGACTTCATTTTTCTAATTCTTCATAAGTCTTGAAAGGGCAACTGCAGACAGTTTGATTGTAATATCAATCTTTGCATGTTTTAAAAGTCCGACAGATGGCTGAGCTCACTTGGATCATCTACAAACCTTATAAATTTTCGTATAGGACAAAAATGTTTCAATCAAAAAATGTTCACAAAAAAATCATTCATTCTTCACTTGAGGTAAGCGAGTGACCATGACGAGTTGAAAGCAATAATCGATGATTCGTAATCACACAGAAATTTGGCATTGACTTCCTTTTGTTTCTTTCAGAAATAATGGATGAAAGACCGATAGATTAGCTTGTTTAAAAGGTTAAGCTTTTCAATGCGTTTTTTTGAAGTTGTTTTAAACTTCAAAACCCGTTTTTTTCTTCTTAAGTTTATATAAACTCTTTTGTAGGGTAATTGAGAGTTTTTCATGATCATTCGAGAAAGTGCAAAAAATTCTCGAATTTTTCTGGTTTTCAAGTAAGTTCATAGTTTTGATAGAAAAGATAAAATTTCTGTCTCATACTGCATGAAAACCAAACTACATGTTTGATACGACATGAAAAACTCGTCACTCGATACACAGAACAGGTGTACCGCAAAGCGAAGTGGATTCGAACCCTTGCATCTGGGTTTTGTGCTAATTTCTTGCTCTCGGTTGTACAATGAGCGTTGACAACTGATGCAAAAAAGTAGCAAACGCAAGTTCAGCAATGCGTGCTTCGAATACCTGTCAAAGCTATATTTCGAAGTCTACGCTACTTGAAACACATTCTTTAAATCTCATATGCCACCATCTTTAAATACAATTCAACATTCGAATCAGTCCTTTATTGTCGTAATCGGTAAACTTTTCATTTCTCGTTCAGTTCACCTTATTGAATTTTGAAGTTTGAAGTTTTATTACGCAAAGTATTTTGAAACATCACGTGTAAAAGCAATTTCGATTTTTTTCATTTTCGCAAATTATTTTGAAAAATGAAATCGTACATGAAAAACAGTAAGAAAAATGACTGAGGAATAGAGGTGCAGAAACGAAAAGAGATAATTAAGAATCCAGAGGCGCTTTAAAATAAAAGCCTTTTCGGGAGTACTCGATTTAGAAAATGAAAAGTGGGAAAATTTTTCCGGAAAAAAGGGGAGAATTTCATATATTTTTTCTTATACTAAATTTGCCTGATCGATTTTTTATATTCAATCATCGACTTTTTCTTAACCATCTTAAACGTGTCGTTATCCACTCGTCTCTGATGTGCCTTCTTCCCTCTTTTCTCTCACAGCAATTTTTATTCAGTTAATGTTTGTTTTAATTCACTATAACCCACATGATGTTTGTGTACTATAATTGTATATTATATGAACAACATGTAATAAATAAAATAAAATAAAATACATGTACATGGATATCTTTTTAATAAATAAAATTCAACCACCGGTGTTCCTCAGAGATGCTGTAAAGGCCCTTTTTCAGCACGACCTGTAAAGCTAGTAAATGCATGAATATCATCTTCCAGTGAATCCCACAAGCGTGGCTTTTATTGAGTTCGAGGTCTTTATTTGAGCCCTGTGAAAAGGGGAACAAAGATGAGCATGACTTTCTCCTCATTTTTGTCCCCCTCCCCCAAAAAAACATTGGCTTAAACTAAGTTCAAGGTTTCCAAACATTCCATTTGGAATTTTGATAATTTCGTATTGCTTGAAATCTAATTACTCTATTTTTAGGGCAAACCTATGAAGATCCATATAAAGCTAGATATCAATATTCACATTAAATTTGATTATTTATGACATAGACCATTTCTATAAGTTCATTTGTTAGATGACACTATTTGTTGAGCCGAATGAGACTCGATGAAAGGCCTTTCATTCAGTGCTATCGCACGGTTCAGCTAAACGTATGTATTTATGTCCTTGATGAGGAAGTGTTGACGCGCTTGCTCTGAGTAAAAGATACGGCTAGGTTCAATCATGCCTTAGGACAAGCTTTGCCCTGCGATAAAAAAAACTGTTTTTTCGAAGAAAATTGCTTTTCTTACAATTTGAGTAATACGCGCATAACGATTTTAGAAATTTTCATGAAAAATCAGTTTTAACTCAAAAATTACGTGTAACCAACCTGTTAGACCACGCACCCGTAGAGCATAAGTCAAAAGATCGATCCCTGGGTCTGAAACAGGTTTTCAACAACAACAAAAAACAGAAAATTTTGGATAAGAAAAGCTTAATTTGATTTTCAAATGGTCTTTTAACTATTTTCATGTGAAAATGTTAAGGGAAAATTTAGAGATTTGTGAAGAAAAGTCAAATGAAAAATAAGTATTTGAAGAATGCAAATTCAGCGTCCCCGTGGCATTTCTAATGGCGGTTGCTTAGCAAGAACTTGGATGAATGGGATTCATCTCAAAGGGAGACTGGTTGAGAGCAGATCAATCAGACTCTCGTCGCATCTCGCAAGATGTTCCCGCATCTCTGGCCTCATCTCTAACCCGCGTGGAGGTCGCGTGAAGTTTAGCTAGCTACTTGTGGGAAGATAGACCTCAAAATTTGACCGTTTCATTCAAGTTTCATGTTTATTTTTGATGAAAAAAGTAGATAATCAGTCTGTTTCATTACTTTCATCGCTTCAAAATGCGGTGCAAACCAACTTTAAAATTTTTTTTTCTCGGTTGATATTCAGCAATAAACATATGAAAAAGTTGGTTGAATGAGGTTTTAACCTCATTGCTTCCATCAATGACTTCCAATGAGACCTCTCTCTATTTTTCGTCTCGGTTGTTCATGATATGAATTTCGAAGCAAAACATTTTCATTAACTTTTCGCATGTGTGTTTACTAATTTTTTGAAGAAGTGTGCTTGCTTCTCATATGAAACGGTAATTATTTGTATAAGCTTAAACTCTCTGAATCCTACTGGATATCGAATTCGATCTGGTTGGCAAGATAAAAAATAGAGAGCTACTAAAAACCGAGCGGGGGACTAACCAGGGGCTCAAGAGTGGCTGGAGAGTCTAGAGCTGTACAAATTAAGCCAGTCGTGAGGTAAATACAATATTTAGCTCAAGAATGCTTTTTTCAAGATGTTCTCGATGTTTACGAAAAAACGTTTAAGAATAGGAAGGTTTTTGTTCAAGGAGTATTCTCTAAGCATCAACTTTGGGGAGCTACGGCGTCGAATCTCCCGGCCTGTCGGTAAAGTAACTGAGGAGGCGATGAAGTCCAGACTGGCTGTCCACTTCTTTCTCACTCTTCTGCTTTTCGGTACGTTCCTCAGGAATGTACATTTCTGTCAGCTCATCCATCTCTTGCCAAATTCTCAGAACTAAAAAAAATTTCAAGGGAGAGCCATGAATTAGAAGGTTCTTGAAAATCAGAGGAAGTGGAATCCAAATGAATTTACTTGGAGTATCCAAAAAGGATACTCACAAAATTAATTTGTTTTGAGTCTTAAATTTCAAAAACAGAAGGCGAGTCAGTCATAGTTTAACCAATAAGTTATATTTTAGGATTTAAAAGACTTTTAAAGCCGCTAAATGATGAAAAATCAAAGTTTTACTAAGCGGCTTTCTGATAATAAATCGGAGAAAGTAAACAATCTACTGAGAAGAATAATTACTACCAAGAAAGAAGAAGCGGAGGATATTCGAGAATACGAGGATAACAGAAAAAGTGACAGGGATCTAACCTTTTGGTTATTTAATTTAAGTACCGTTGCTCATGGAATCTTTCTAGAGCGTGAGGGAGTCCAAGGCATAGTGCAGTGCTACTCTTGCGTGACGCCGTGGTCAGATTCCTCCGCTCACGCGCCATACTGCGATGACACTAAGTACTGCAAGGGGAATTGGTGCACCAAGGGACCGGATATTAGTTGTCAGTCAAAATGACTGTTTTTCTTCATTTTTTCACGAGTCTATAACTCTTTCTTACCATTGAGTGAGGTGTCTCCGGTAGTGTATGAGTCACGAACTGTTATAGTTAAGGTTGAAAGATGAACGGCACCATAGATTAGCCTTTGTTGATTCAATTCAAACGCTTTATTCTCGATGTCATGGGACATGAAGCGCCATCATATCGAACAGCTCCATCTGATTCTAAGGACAATACAGAAGAATGTTGACTGGAGTGTCGATTTGGACATTACGGTTCCTGCTGGAGAACGTAATCCTCCATTCTTAACGATATAAATGCAGTGAGAAGTGAGTCGACCGCTCTCAGCCACGACGAATGGAAGGAATTTTTGTAAATATACCATCTTAATCAGGGATCTTTGTGTTGAACTGTGTAATTGAGCATTCGTTGATTACTTGACTCTGGTCATAAAGCATGTCATCTCTTATTACTTTTCTTCATTATTGATGTGTTCTTGCAGCGAACGGTGTCGCTCATGGATGCGCGGCGACTGTTCCATTAGACGTCTACCCTCTGAATGCAGGTCATTAAGACACTCTCAGAGTGACGCCATTTTTCACATAAGCGCAGAGGGCTGTGTTTTACGTCATATAAACTTTAGGATCCGGTTCATTAATGCTCAGCCATCAATATCATCCAATATGTGTGTCTTTAAGTGAAATAGCGATGGGTTGGTTTGATCCTAACCTTTGAACCTTTTTTCATGTGATATTAAAAAACAACTCTTTTTTAAGGATGCAAAGCAGTGAACAGCACGAATGGAATCTATTACAACTGTTACTGCAGAAACATTGATTTCTGCAACGGTGCCCCGACATTCACAAAAACTTCTTTGCTCATACTTATACTTTTTATTTTATTGGCAAATTAAGTGGTCATCAGACGAAGAACTTCTTAGTTTTTTTCTGTCACAGAACGATCTTCGAGTCAATGATTTTTTATAACTACTTCTTTTTTATTCTATTTATGCAGCATTAAATTCACATATGTATGAATAAAACAAATCAGAATGTACTCAGTATAGGCTAACTTAGATTGACAGTTTTTTGTATAATACCATGCGCTGGTTGGTTTATTATGTAAAAGGAAAGTAGTCAATACAATTCAAATAGATAAATATAGACACGTTTATCGGCTAGAAGGAGTGTTAGGGGTTTAGGCAATATAGGCAATACAGCTTCTATGTTCAGGTATTTTTCCAGATGTTAGTTCAAGCTGGTTTAACCAGTATAACACATACTTCTATTGAGCATTCTGCAGTTCATCTTAAAATTATAATGGAATTTTTGAGTTATTCTTGCAGAACAGTTGCAAAGTTTTCTTGGAAACAGTACTATAAATTAATTTATTGTTTTCATGCTTTTCGCACAAATTTGACAAAACATTTGCATTTATCTCATTCATTGAAGTATTTTTTGCCTTTTGAAGTTCTTTTAGAGAAAACATTATTAAAAACCTTGATAAATAAAGTTGTATATTAGGAGAATGCTTCGTGTGAAAAAACTTTTATAGAATGTTTTTTTGCTTTTCGCATGGAATATTATGGACGAACTCGCTTCATGAGTATTCACAACCAAGATAACAAGGTCATCGAGCATTTCAGATCTTATTTACTAGTGCATTAAATAGCATTATGTATTCGAGAATATAATATAAGTCAATCGTAATTTTTGAAAATAAATGGCTAAATTTAAGTTAAACCGGGAATGCGATTTAATAATCACCGTTAAAAATTTTAAATCAAAATTATCCGCTGCAACACTTTATAAATAAAAATCACCCCGACCCAATCTTGAATAATGGACTGCAAAAAATAACTAAAAATGTTTAAAATCCAGTGGGTTTTTATTTTTTTTAAAAAGCAATGTTCGTATATTTAACGAACGGACTTCAAGTAACGGGCTTCAAGAAACCTAGGAACTTTACAATGATCACTTCGCTTTTTAGCAACTTTACTTTACAATGAGGCCTTTAGCAAGGCGGTACCAACGCACTCACGCGTCGGCGGGCACACTCACGCGTCAGCGGAACCTAAAACACGGCCTCAACTTGAAAACGGTTCAGCTCAATTAATTACATTAATGACTTTCATGACTGCTATTCGTCAGGTTATTTTTTCACTGTAAAAATTTTTTCCTTGTAAGTAAGTCAGACGTATGACCCATGGAACCTCGTGTAGGGAAGGGTGTCCCTAAAGTGAAACAGTGCTTATTAGGCAGAGGCCACGTTTGATTGATGGATTGTAATTGTCATTTCTGTATTAATTTGACAGATTTTTATACGAAACTTACCACACTATTAATTAGACAGATTTTTATACGAAACTTACCACAGTATTAATTAGACAGATTTTTATACGAAACTTAACACAGTAGTAATTTGACAGATTTTTTTATACGCAAGTTGAATGCTTTATTCCTTTTTTGCTTCAAACTGATGATGATTTGTTGAAATCAGCCGTTTCTACATTCATCTAACATCTTTTCGCTGTATTCAGAATCTGAGTTTTTGTAGGGTTGGTTGATATCAAAAATGGCAGTCGTCAAGAAGCCGCAAGTTAAAAACGTGAAGAAGAATCAGCCGAAGAAGAAGAAGCAGACCATCAAATACAACATCGAATGCAAAAATCCGGTGGAGGACAAGATTCTCAGCGTCACCGACTTCGTAAGTTCTGTTCTTTCATGAAATGACACTACTCTAGAAGTTTTGGTTAATAATTAAGGTTTGTAAAAATCGGTGGGACTATTTTACAGATAATGTGAATTAACTATTTGTAGTCTTCTGTTCATTACTTTACTTTATTTATTCATGAATCAAAAATTTAGCGAGAAATAACAAGTTCCTCAAAAACATCTTCATTATCAATGAATTCCCTGCTCTCCCTCTTTTGGGGGTCCCTCTTATCCCCATTTACCGTTCTTGTAGAGCTCTCCTGCCTCTAGGGCCCCTCCCTTCAACCCTCCTACCGTCTCAGCTCTAGTCGGGCTCAACTTCCACTTTTTAAGGCCCTTTTCTTCTTTGCTCTGGTAGAACCCCTTTTCTCGCCCCTTTCTCTTCAAAATAGCAGGTTATAAAAATATTTTTACAGTTTCCTCTATCAAATTCTTGTTAGACTTATAAATCAAACTCACACGGAGAAAAAAACCTGGAGAAAAGTAAAGAAAAGACCGAAAGGTCAGAGTTCACCAGCGCTTCCATTTCTCACTTGCTTGTCTACAGTTACACCACACTTTTTTGTAATTCTGTGCTGTTAATGAGCGGTCAGGGTCTCCGTACCTGGTAACCGCTGCACCAGGCTTAGGGTGGTGTAAGTCCTGGAGCAATGTTTATTTCAGGAGTCCTTTTTGAATCAAAAGATCAAAGTGGGTGGTAAGCTGGGCCAGCTGGCCTTGCAGGGAGTGAAGTTGGAGGTCATCAAGACTAGGATTGTTCTCACTTCGGAAGTTCCTTTCTCGAAAAGGTTCGCACTCTTTCTGTTACATTGGTAATAAAATCGCGTATAAATGCAGCAAATTCATAGAAGTCAGGCCTAGTCAGACATGATTGACCTATGCAGATTACTCGGACGAATATTTCCAAAAGTAACCATGTTTTCGAGAAAAACTTCTTTGATTTGGCAGGTTTTTCTTTAAAACCTCGTTCTCAAGCCCTACAGACAACTCAGCGTAAAATTGAGTGCATATTTCAAGGGTAACTTGTTTTTTATGGCCTGATCTAAAGCAGCGCCACGTTGGAAAAATCCTGAATTTTGTTTGGTTATAGTTAACCAAACTTAGCTCTCTTAACTTCAACACAGTGTGGGCACTTTTTTTACTTCAACGTAGGCTCGCCCCCGCTCTCCCCCTACTGTTCAGCTTTCCCATGTCAATTAAATAGGGGGCGCGTTATGTCGCATTTTCTTGCGTCTGTTCCCCAATTAAACGGTTACTTTTCACTGAATTTTTCACTTAGGCTTAGGTTAAAAAATGCTTACGAGGTCGTAAGGTTTAGGAACAAGACCGTATAGAACAATAAGCGGCAATATTTTAGTTTTAGCACTTTTTTACTCCCCTCCCCCTTCCTGATGGAAGGGGAGGGGGAGGAGCCTATGTCGAAGTAAAAAAAGTACCAAAATGTGTTTGAGGTACCTGAAATATCTGACGAAGAAGTATTTAAAGCGAAACACGCTGAGGGACTGGCTCCGAGTGGTTGCTTCAGCCAAAGACACTTACGAGCTCAGGTTCGAATTCAGTTTACAACATGCGACGCTACGCTAATACCCTGACGCAACATTTGAATTTAGGGGTTTTTTGGTGTACAAGGACGAGGTGTACAGAGACCCTTATAATGAGAAAAACAGCCGAGACCAGCAAAAACTTTTTCGATTCGAGTTCCCCTTTTAGGACTTTTTTTTTAAAAACAGAAACCCGCCGACATAGGGTTACACAGAACCATTAAAACCCTGTTTGAAACAATTATAATAAAAAAGTCTTGAAACTGCTTCTTTTTGGGCCCTTGGCAGTATGGTTCTTCTGTCGCTCACTATTGAGAGTAATGATTCAATTATTCGAAGAACAAAGCGGTTTTTTTCCTGAATCCATAATTCATTGTGTTATTGTATTCAATTACTGTATATCCGCAGGTACTTCCACATCAATCAAGACGAAGAGGATGCGTCGGACAATGAGAACTGAGTCTGGAGTAGAGAAGATGTCACACTCGCTTATTGTTGTTGTTACGCCTTTTGAAGAATGAAGAAATTTCTTTATTGATTTCTTAATTTCAAAGGGCGCAAATTATTCAACACGGTTCTGATGATCTTCTGCACAAGAAACTCTTATCTTTTCCATGGAATGATAAGCAGCCATGAATGGTGAAAACATGTATCTACCTAGATCAATGTTTCTGATTACAATGACACTAGAATTGAAGTGAGTGCTAGCCTAGTACCGTTCGGCTTGCACCTGGAGGAGAAAAATAAATCTCACATGTGAGAGTAAAGAAATATAAGACCTGAGAACTGTCTCCAGCCTTAGTGAAACAGATTGAACTTTTGGGTAAATAAAATAAACATGAAAGGGAAATGGAAGCAAAGCAGCTTATCATCTATAAAGTACAGCCCGGGGTAGTGTCTGTCTACCTTGAACTGCTCCTCGATCTCCTCACATAATCGATTGACGAAGAGTGTATACTGCTCGTCTGACTGGCGTGGATCCTTCTCTGGCACGGGGTTCAGGATGCGCGTCTCGATTGCGTGCACGTAGTGGAACCTGCAACATGAAGCACGGCACTCTATTGCAGCATTTCTCTCTTCATACCGACGCGTTAGAAGTGACCGCTCAACGGATTGTGAATGAATAATAAGGGAAGGAGTTGTTTATGAAGGAAGTAGCATAGTATAAGTTACAACAGAAAAGGGAGAGAAGGTAGATCATAATCTGCGCGGACATGTAGGATCTTCTAAACAACTGGTCTTTGTTACTATCTAACCGCCCATTCTCATCACCCTAACTATCGCAATTCCCTCGATCAATATACTAATGCCACTAGTCATTTCCCATTTCCTTAAATACTAATTATCTTTTCGTATGAACAATCTAACGAAACAGAGTTGTCACGTCCTTCAAGGTTTCATAGAACAGACTTGGCGCAAGCTGTAATAACAGCGTAGTGAACTCTTACAATGATTAACATATGTACCTCACTCTCTCGCACACGAGATGCGCGTAAAATACGGGGACAGGAAAGAGAAACGGGTTTGTTGCAGCGAGCATGCGCGAAGCACAAGTTGAAGCACATTTCCTACAAGCTTCTTTTATTTTTGCCGTCCTTGGTTGAATTGGATTAAATCAGAATCACCCAGTCGAGTTCCCAGTTGAGCTCAACTTGCTCACTATGTTCAAGTCAAAATACAATTCAATTTTTTTAAACAGTCGCTAAACATTTTGTGATTCATCCTGAACGAGTTACAACGGTAAATTGGAAAATTTGATTATCAAAGCAATCGTTTTCAAATAGTCATCGGAGACCTATAAAAATCACCTTTTCGTAGAGTTCAAATTTTCAATTCTTTATTCCGCTTGAAATAAAACATAATGTTGAATGACAAAACAGATGACACGAGTTAGAGTTAAAACATGCTCTTCCTGGATAGTTTCTGAGAAAACCACAAAATTGTTTGGTGAACTCTTCAACGAACTCTTAGAGTTTCCGGATCTTGGAATGTGTCGAGGAAAGTGCCCTTCTTGCTCGTCATCTCATCATTATCGCCCTGTTTCGCCTCTCAACAAACACTCCGTTTCAGATGGGAAACAGTTAAAGAGAATACTTTCAATTCCAAACAAACAGATATGTCTGTTCCCTCGTCAGTTTCTCAACCCTCATATGATGTACAAATTCTGATCCAAGCTGTCAACCGTCAAAGCGACCAAATCTCCCAACTTCTGAATGCAGTAACCTCAATGATGACGACATTATCTTCTCTCATTCCTCTTCTCTCTAAGCTCACAACCCAAACCCCGGCCCCTCCATCCAACTCTTTGATGACTTCCTCTCTCATATCGCAGCCTGAACTTCTCGCCTATGACGCGGTCAGGAGAGTTTTTCAGGAAGACAAAGTCATTCTGGAAGAGAAGGCTCACAACATCGTTTTGGTCGGCATTCCGGAGGAGATAAGAAAAGACGCCACGGATCAACATGATGGAAAACTTCTTGATTCTCTCGTTAGTGAACTCAATATACCTTCTCTCACTAATGCATTCAACCAAGGTTCTATCACTCATCGACGCTTCGGAAATGAAGAGAACAAGAGAAGAATTCTTAAGATTCATTTTCCATCGCCATCTCTCCGAACAGAAGTACTTCGAAAACTACGAGTCCGTCGTCCTGAAGTACTTCGCATATTTCCTCACGCGTACGCGAGAGAAGACCTTACCAGAGAAGGACTCCAACTCGAGAAGGACTGCAAGAAACTCGCTAAAGAAAGAAACGACAAAGCTGGATTGATGGAGTGGGGGGTACAAGGAACAAGGCTCATTCGATTCTCTCATCCGCGTCCTCTATACACTCCGAAGACAGACGCTGAGGCTAATGGTTCTCTTCAAAACGTGACGGTGACAAGAGGAAAAAGGATGGACGCAAACGATGTACAGAAATAGGTCAGTAGTGCTGATGGCGATAGCCTGTTTACTTCTTCTGATATTTGGAATAGCCAACATAGTATTAGAGGAAATTTTAGTTTTTACTATAGTAATTGTCGCTCTATACGGAATAAATTGTACGATCTTAATCATTTATTATCTTTAACGCAATACAATGCTATTTGCTTTTCAGAAACTTGGTTACACGATAGTGAACCTGATGTCATTTTACATTCAAATAAACCATATTCTGTTTTTCGTTCTGATAGAAACTCTAATATCAGTAACAGAGGTGGCGGAGTAGCAATTTTAGTGCAATCTAGACTCAGTCCAGTAGCAACTTCGTCGATGTCAGTTTCAGAATGTGAAGCTATTACAGTTGAGTTACAATGTAGTGACAAAAATTCATATTTTTCTCGGGTTAGATTAATGTGTGTTTATCGATCTCCCAGTGCCCCAGACGATATCATGAATGAGTTATTAGCATACTTCTCTT
>OZ057406.1:41535729-41642454 GCA_964056735.1 Allodiplogaster pararmata
AACCCGAGAAAAATATGAATTTTTGTCACTACATTGTAACTCAACTGTAATAGCTTCACATTCTGAAACTGACATCGACGAAGTTGCTACTGGACTGAGTCTAGATTGCACTAAAATTGCTACTCCGCCACCTCTGTTACTGATATTAGAGTTTCTATCAGAACGAAAAACAGAATATGGTTTATTTGAATGTAAAATGACATCAGGTTCACTATCGTGTAACCAAGTTTCTGAAAAGCAAATAGCATTGTATTGCGTTAAAGATAATAAATGATTAAGATCGTACAATTTATTCCGTATAGAGCGACAATTACTATAGTAAAAACTAAAATTTCCTCTAATACTATGTTGGCTATTCCAAATATCAGAAGAAGTAAACAGGCTATCGCCATCAGCACTACTGACCTATTTCTGTACATCGTTTGCGTCCATCCTTTTTCCTCTTGTCACCGTCACGTTTTGAAGAGAACCATTAGCCTCAGCGTCTGTCTTCGGAGTGTATAGAGGACGCGGATGAGAGAATCGAATGAGCCTTGTTCCTTGTACCCCCCACTCCATCAATCCAGCTTTGTCGTTTCTTTCTTTAGTGAGTTTCTTGCAGTCCTTCTCGAGTTGGAGTCCTTCTCTGGTAAGGTCTTCTCTCGCGTACGCGTGAGGAAATATGCGAAGTACTTCAGGACGACGGACTCGTAGTTTTCGAAGTACTTCTGTTCGGAGAGATGGCGATGGAAAATGAATCTTAAGAATTCTTCTCTTGTTCTCTTCATTTCCGAAGCGTCGATGAGTGATAGAACCTTGGTTGAATGTATTAGTGAGAGAAGGTATATTGAGTTCACTAACGAGAGAATCAAGAAGTTTTCCATCATGTTGATCCGTGGCGTCTTTTCTTATCTCCTCCGGAATGCCGACCAAAACGATATTGTGAGCCTTCTCTTCCAGAATGACTTTGTCTTCCTGAAGGACTCTCCTGACCGCGTCGTAGGCGAGAAGTTCAGGCTGCGATATGAGAGAGGAAGTCATCAAAGAGTTGGATGGAGGGGCCGGGGTTTGGGTTGTGAGCTTAGAGAGAAGAGGAATGAGAGAAGATAATGTCGTCATCATTGAGGTTACTGCATTCAGAAGTTGGGAGATTTGGTCGCTTTGACGGTTGACAGCTTGGATCAGAATTTGTACATCAGATGAGGGTTGAGAAACTGACGAGGGAACAGACATATCTGTTTGTTTGGAATTGGTTTGAGAAAAGGACTGGCTCAACAATTGATGCTTTGTGCCAACTGTTGTTCCTAATTCGTCCTCCTATAGATATCCAGCGCGTATTCAACGCTTATTCAATAAGCTTCAGAAAGTTTCAATTACTGCTCCTTACTCCGAATATTGTAAAAAATCTATCAAGAAATTTTTCTTCTGAGCTTTATGATTTTGAAACATCTAAGGAATCTTCTCTGATTGTTAAAGGCAACCGTAAACAGTTTTTCTCGTATTGTACAAATCGTATTTAATCTCAAAACGATTCCTATGTTTTGTATGACAGTAGTGGAACGGTAGTGACGGACCCTTCCATAAAAGCTGAAATGTTTTCTTCTCAGTTCTCATCAACTTTCTCTGAACCGTCTCAGAATGTTCTTCCTGTCCCTATTTTAGCTCCCTTCGATCAACACTTTTCTCTTGAAATAATTGATGATCAAATGATAATCGAGGCTGTTTCTAAGTTAGAGAATAAATGTAATACCTCACCCGATTCCATTCCGAACATTTTTATCAAAAAATGTAAATTTGCGTTGTTGAAACCTCTGCGTATTTTATTCAACAACTGTTTAATGACTGGAATCGTACCCGATATGTGGAAGTTTGCTATTGTAAAGCCTCTGCTCAAAAACAAAGGACCTCCTATCTTATCAAATTACAGACCCATTTCTTTAACCTGCTCGATTTCTAAAGTAATGGAAAAAGTTATTGTTAATTCTATTTCAAAGTATCTTGAAGAGCGTTCATTGCTCTCCCCTTTTTAAGCCGGTTTTCGACCTAATCGATCGACAATCACTTCTTTAGCCGAATCATATTCCTTCATAACCCACTCTCTGAGTTCAAGTATTGATATTGATGTAATTTTCCTAGACATCTCAAAAGCTTTTGATTCTGTAGATATTCGATTTCTATTGTTTAAATTGAATTCACTTGGTATTGTAGGGCCAGCACTTAAATTTATCTCTTCTTTCCTCAACTCCCGTAAACAATCAGTGATCATCGATGGTATCAACTCAGTACCAGCTTCAGTTTTAAGTGGTGTTCCTCAAGGTTCTTCAATAGGCCCGTTGTTGTTTTTACTGTTCATTGACGACATCAAGAAAGTTATCCCTGCTACTATTCGCTTCAGTATTTTTGCCGATGATGTTAAGCTGCTAGCTCAAGTACCCTTATATTCAGATGACTTACAAACAGCAGTCAACAATATATTTGAGTGGTGCACTCAGTGGAACCTTACTCTATCAACTTCTAAATGTACTGTTCTTCATATAGGCAAGCAATCGGTGTTTCACCCCTACTCTATCAACCATATTCCATTGATTGTTACCAACCAGGTTAAAGATTTAGGGATTTTGTTAACTCATGATTTCCGTTTCAATTCTCATATTGAGAAGATTTGTAAAAAAGCCTCTTCTACTGCAAACCTTATTCTGAAGGCTTTCAAGACCAAATCATGCGAAATGCTCATGCTTGCTTTTAATGTATACGTTAGACCGATTCTCGAATACGGGACTGAAATTTGGTCCCCTACCACGAAATACCTCATCAATGATTTAGAATATGTACAACGTAATTTTACTAGAAGGCTGTTATATAGATGTGGTAATGTAAGCCTGCCTTATTCTCAGAGATTGAAACTGCTCAAAACTGAGTCATTAGAATATCGTCGAGCATTCAGAGATCTATGTTTTTGCACAAATGTTTACATAACAAATGCTCTCTCGATTTTTCCTTTCTATACATTTTATCTCCCCCCAAGTATAATACAAGACAAGCGCACTCTCTCAGAATTCGTCTGCCTATCGTTTACCCGGCTAGGTTGTCTACGTTTGTCTCTAGATCAATAGCAATATGGAACTCCCTTCCGGAAGATATCGTTGTAATCGAAAGTTCTTCAAGTTTTGCGACAAGACTAAAAAAATTCCATTTGAAGTTGTGCTTCCTTGTCCGAGTGTAACAGATTGACGATTATTTGTATTTACATACATATGTATAGGACACAATCTTCTGATTATAAATAACTATAGACGCTATTTCATATCATTTTTTTTCTTAGATGATATTTAGATTAGTTGAATGCCATTCAGCACTTTTGAATGAATGATTGTTTTTTTATTTTATTTGTCTCCCTATCCTACGCGTCCATGCTAATTGGAACTACCATTCATAATTGTATTACAAGTTGTTGTTCTTGCAATAAATGAATTGAATTGAATTGAATACAGAGGTCATATAGTTTACGAATCAAAAAACAGGGCTATTTATATTTCTGTTAACACAGCTTGTATTCACTTAGTCAACTAAAATGAAGTCTATACATAAAACACCAAGTTTTTAGAAATGATCAATATTAAAACATAAATTAGAGTAAACGGAACAAAAACTAAAAAGGACAAGTTTTATATGTAATCAGGGTGTTTCTTAGGACGTGCACAACTCTTCTCGAGCGCATAGTTTTTTTTATATTTCATTTCAGAGTTCAACATAAAAAATTTTCCAATGATTTGGACTTTCCCTACGAATAATACGAGAAAGTTTTTTCCAAGCGCATAGATTTCAGTTTTTCGGGCTTTTTGGAAAGCGCATAGATTTTTTTCTACTCGCAGTGCGGGTCAGAGAAATATCCTGTTTGTAAGCATAGGTAAAATCTGTCTTGATTTTTCAAGTAGTCGATCGCTGAAGTAGGCTAAAATTTCAACGTTCGACTTGAAAAAACCGGTTGAAGCTGAGTTATAACTAAAGAAACGTTATATTTTTGTCCCCGCTTTTCCTGGGTTAACTTCAATTAAGCGACTGAGTGCTTGATAAACTATTCCAAAAATTATCATGCAAATTCGGCGCAACAGAATTAATACTCAGTGAGCAACTGAAGCAATGGGAAAAACTCGTCTCCATAATTTTTTCTCTCAATAAATTGAAAGTTTATTTCTGAGACAAAATTGTTTGAGCTCATTTCAAATACGGTTATTTTACTCTTTCATTAAAAAAACCAACAACTCACTTGTGCCACTCGCATCCAATTTGGTGAAAATAGTCTCCAGTTTCGAAAATGAATACGGCTTCACTCCCAGAAGAGCTCCGAACTTGTTGAATTATGAGCACAAGACGGAAAATGCCGGCTCACTGTACAGCTCAGAGGTGTCCGCCTGGGTCTGTCGAAGAAGAATTTTTCATTTCTTCATCCAGGTTAAATTATATTTCTCATCACCGCTACGAGTAAACTCTATCAGATTGTCTTAGTCAACTAAATTTTGCAAAAAAAATTAACTGATGGTTTTTTTGAACTGTAAAAACCATCAATTGCATTTTTCTATTTAAAATACTTTTTCTATGAAAAAAAAAACAATCAAAACTTTTTAAATGTTCAAAAAGAAGATGGAATATCACAAGTAACCGTCTTATTTATGATTCCGTGATATCGACAGTGAATAATATTCGGTGTTAAATTTAATGAACAAATAAAATTAGCACAAGCAAAAAAGTACACTATGCTCCAAAATGCAATAGCGAAACGAATAAATACATTCAGAACAATGGGAACACAACACCAGTCCTGACGAATAGCAGTCATGAAAGTCATGAATGTAATTAATTGAGCTAAACCGTTTTTAAGTTGAGGCCGTGTTTTAGGTTCCGCTGACGCGTGAGTGTGCCCGCCGACGCGTGAGTGCATGGTGCGTGAGTGAGTTGGTACCGTCTTGCTAAAGGCCTTACAATGATCACTCAATCGCACATCACTCACTAAAACACGGCCCCGACTCTGGCCTTTTATAAATCGCACTCAGAGACTCACTTAAACACGGCCTCAACTTATTCATTAAAACTCCCTTCCCCCCTTTCTACTTAGGGCCCCCCTTCCCCCTCCCCCTTCCCCTTTAGGGCCCAACCCCTCCCCCCTTTGCTTAGGTAGGGCCCTCTTCCTCCCCCCTTCCCCCTTTAGGGCACCCTCCCTTCCCTGCTTAGGTAAACCCCCCTTCCCCTCCCCCCTTTCCTTTCCCCAAAATTTATAAAGATAATTTTTTTTTAAAAGGAAAAGAAAAGAAAGAGTAAGAAAAAAAAGAGAAAAAAAAGAAAGAAAGAGAACAAGAAAGAAAAAATTGAGCCAGGCAGTTTTCAAGTTGAGTGATGTGCGATTGAGTGCGCTTGAGTGCGATTTGTTAAAGGCCAGAGTCGAGGCCGTGTTTTAGTGAGTATTGTGCGATTGAGTGCGATTTGTTAAAGGCCTCATTCTTCATTAACGCCGAAGCTTTGAATACGTTCAAAAGTAGACGAAACCCTTGTTTTGACCAGTTTTCCATTCTGATTCTGGGAAGGGATGTCGGTCGAGATGAATGCCGTCAGCAACCGGGATATTATGAACCGATTCTTCCGAAAACTAAACCATTCTGAAGAAATTAGCGAAAATTGCCAAGAGGCAGATAGTTGTGCTGCTGGAAGAGCGAACCAGAGCGTGGTTACCAACCGAGAAGAAGGTGAGACTGTCAACGGCCAGGAAATCATAGGTAGTGTTTCTCATTTTGAAATAATCTGTTTACTGTTTTATTCCTCGCAAAACAAAAAATACATTGGGCTCTGCTCGGAACCTAGGTGTGGTGCAGCGTCAGACTGCAGAGTTTTCTCTTATTTTCTGCTCATTCTTCTCTACTTGTCTGCTCTCACACTTTATGCTGTTTTCGTTGATAAAATTATTTACAAAGCTTCTTACAAGTCAGTCTTACTATTAAATCACAAACATAGGCATAAAAGTTTTTGGTTCTTTTTTACTTGGGGGGGGGGGGCGCGCTTCACTTGAGGGGAGCTTTTTAAACATAACTTTTTTTAAAGATTATTTTACATTAAAAACGCATATGCTTAGGAAAAAGTGGTACTTCTTCACTTAAGTGCCCCCCTACCAGAGGTTCAATTGGGTCAGTTTAATTGAGTCATTTTCGTGATACAGCCTCGTTAGCTAAGCCCTACGGCCTCGTTAGCGTAAACTTTTTTCCTAAGCATAAGCGTAAGTTAAAACATTTTTCGAACGCACCGAAAAGAACTCCCTCCAACCAAGTAAACTTGTTCCAAGTTTTTTTTAAAATCTTGCTATTCATGTTTTTTCTGCTTAGGCTTAGGTGAAGGCTGAAGGATTCGATCGAAAAGCGTATAATGATGTTATTCGATCGATAGATCGAGGGTAGAATTGTTATTGCTAATAATAGGTCAAATGTGAAGTTTTTTCTT
The DNA here is from genome assembly GCA_964056735.1 of Allodiplogaster pararmata. NCBI lineage: Eukaryota > Metazoa > Nematoda > Chromadorea > Rhabditida > Diplogasteridae > Allodiplogaster > Allodiplogaster pararmata. The sequence goes on from OZ057406.1 coordinate 41,542,192, forward strand.
CATAATTCACGCCTAACTCCGATGAGCGGTTTTTTATTTTCGAAATTTATATGTGAATGATGAAAAAATCCTTAGTTTTTTATTTTTATTTCTGCTGTTTGATGAGTATTTTCTGAACTCCTTACAATCTCCAAATTTAAAATTTGAAAAAGGAAGCGCTTTTTCGATTTTTGTGCAAATTTGTTTTTTCAGTCGGTCCAGAATTGTTTCTCGCCATAGTTCGAGCGATTCCGGAGTCATTCCACTCCAAAGATCTCCGACGCTATTTCGCGGACTTTGTGGAAGATGAGAAATTTGACTGCTTTCATTTTCGTCATCGGCCAGAAATTTCTACAACTTCAGAAGAGGTATTTTCTTGTTTTAGCCTATACAAAAACTTTTGTTATAAATTATGATCTTCCCCGAGCTAGTTGTCGCCTCGCGGAAGAGTACGCGCTTCTCTGAGAGGCGGAAGAGTCCCACCAGGGGGAACCAGTGGCTACCCGCTAGATCACTGCTAGTGTGTGTTGCAGCAGTGAGGAGAGTGTGATTCGTAAATGAACCCCCTTGATGTAGGTGGATCTTTCCGCGGTGGAAGTCGAACTTGTGCCCTCCGCTTAATTGTCGAGCACACAACCATTATGCCAAGCCCGGACAGTTACTTTTTAGTGATAATTGAAAATACGGCTGTTTTCATTCAGCGATCTAAAGTAATCAACCATAACAGCCAGAAACAATTTTTTTTTTAGATATGTTAGAGAAGAGAAAGGTTATAGTAGTGCATATTGTTTGGAAGATAAAGTTCTGCTGTAAATTATGAAAAATATGTAGTAGTTCTGAACAAGTTTATGCTGCAGTGTCTTTTTTGTGATGTTCTTACCCGATAGGTAAATTATGTCTTGATTTTTCAACAGATCCCTCGCAAAAATAAGATACAGAATTTCATTTTTTTGAAGGGAAAAAACCGGTTCAGGCTGAGTTATAACTAAAAGAACGTTCTTTTCATGTAGAAGAATGAAGATTTTGAGTTTCATTTTTAGCTGAGAAAACTCTGATGCATTTATTTCGAGTGAGGGAGAGGGTCGGTAGGTCACTAGCCCTAGAAAGTACGCAGTTTACCTATGTCTTACGCGCAATGCCGATGAATTTTATCCGCAAATCTGCATAAGTGGGCGCTCTTTCGAAAAGCTGGTGATGATAATTCTCTGTTTCTATTCTGCTATTCTTTTTTCGTGGCAAACAATCGAACTTTCTCGGTGAAATAAAAACTCTTTGTCGTAATTCTTCAAAACGATGTTTCATACAAACCAGAAAACAACAGATCATGAATTGGTCAAAAGGGTTGAATTCCACAAGTTGTTGAGTGATACAACTAAAGTTAAGGAGAAGGGGCGGATCATATCTTTAAGGAGAAGGGGCGGATCATATCTTTAAAACATGCATAAATGCAAACAGGTACCGTCTACATCAAAAGCTCTGAAGAGATCTACGAGATGTTGTGTAGTGCGTTTCCGTACGATGGATGATCGTTCGGAGTTTGTCCAGGTAATAAATCGAAATAAACAAGGGTATTTATATTACATATAAATACTTATATTACATATTTATAAATACCCCTTTCTCTCCAAATGCAACCCTATCCCATTGTTCGACAGCTAGTTTTTTTCAATAACCAAGTTTTCATTATTTTTTCAATTACCAGGTTCTCATAATTTCTAAATACAAATTCCTTTATTATGAATATTTTACTTGATTTCTGAAAACCGACCCAATATCAAAATTACATTCAGGAGTTTCACGGCCGCGCTTGGACAGACGAAGAGGGTAGACAAATTTCGCGACGCTGTGCGGTTTACGCCCAGGGGTTATTTAGTCATGGCATATTTTCTGTCGGTGGCCCTCTGTGTTCCAAATCTTTAGGGGGGGACCCTTATGTGAAAAAAAGGTAAGGGGGAGCCTTATGTAAGAAAAAAAAGAAAAAAAAATTTTTTACCCCTAAGGGGGGACCCTTATGTGAAAAATTTTTTTTCCGCTTTCGGCGGGCCTCTGTTTTTCCAAATCGTAAGGGGGGACCCTTATATGAAAAAAAAATTTCCCGCCTTCGGCGGGCCTCTGTTTTTTTTTTCATAAGGGGGGACCCTTATAAAAAAAAATTTTTTTTTAAAATTTTTTTTAACCATTTTTGATGGTTAAAAAAGCATAACGCACAGTTTCCATCGCTAAAACTGATTAGGAAACTCTAACTTTAGAAAAAAAGTTTTTTTCATAAGGGGGGACCCTTATGAAAAAAAATAATTTTTTTTAAAAATTTTTTTTAACCACTTTTGATGGTTAAAAAAGCACAACGCACAGTTTCCATCGCTAAAACTGATTAGGAAACTAACTTTAGAAAAATTTTTTTATAAAGGTAACATTCTTGAAGTGTTGAACGAAATTGCTTCTAAAAATAGTAACTTTCTGTTTATAAAATAAACGAGATTGTTCTTACAGACATGCCGAGAAGTCTGTGTCATCTCATCTTCATTTGGCTCGGCATATCATACTTGACCGAAAGATGAGCACCATGGAAGAATTAATTTTTTTCGATCAAATCACTACTATGGCACTTCATTATGTTTTTATAGCAATACTGTTCTTTTTTAAAATTAACCCAGTGCAAATTTGATAGTGTGTCGGTTTTATTCCTTGAAACTATTACTATTATGTTATATGTACATATGTAGTAATTTTCTTTCAGTAATTTTCAGTTTCAGTTCTTTTTTAATATGTTTTATTTTAGAAGTTATTCCAGTGTACATATTACTCTATATGCTTTTATATTATAAAGTTCTTCCGTTTCCCTCATATAACATTGCAAAAAAAGACTGGAAAACGCGGCGAAGAAGAAAAAGGAGAAAGCAGAGAAATCGATTCTAGTTCCTAAAGAAAGGCGGAAGAGAGAGCTGTCACTTGCTGCAGTTAACAAAGAACGCATGAAATTGCAAAAGGAACGGATGAACACAGAGAGAGAAGACGGAACAGTATAGAGAAGAATACGCAAGAAAACTGCTTTGATTATACAAAAGGGGGTGAAAAAAGGAATGGGAGAATTTTATGGAAAGCGTAGAAGACGTTGTTGTATTGGCAACGCATCCAGAAATTTTACGTGGTGTATCTGTTCTTAAGAGGCTGCTCTCGAAAAACTTCATGGTGAAGTCAGGATTGAAAAGGCTTCCAATTATAAAGCTTCCGGAAAACCCAAAACCGGATTTTTTCGAATAGTGCATTAGCTTCCTAACTCTAACGTTTTTAATGTAAAAATAATTTTCTGACGTAAAAATAAAATTTGGCAAAAAATTCTCACCAGAGCGAATCCGAACTCTCACCGAGCTACTCACAGTCTACTACACTAACCCCTACACTAAAGTGCCTGTATGTTAATGAAGACAGAATACACTTATGAACGTATGAACGTTGGGAGCAAAGATTGATAGCAATATCTACTGTGAAATTTCACAAGTACAATTTTTTTTTGTGTATATTTTTCTGTCTTAATTTTTCTTAAGTTTAACAATCTTAGAGAATTTCTGTTTTTGTTTCGAGCACTCCATGCTCAATAACTCAGAATAATGAAGAGAGGAAAGCACCTGGAATACGTATAAAAAGAGATGAAATCGTCATGTAAAAGAAGAATAGAATCCGAAACAGATGCATATAATACTCAATAAAAAACATTGAAAACTTGAAAAAAACAACAAAAAAACTTTTAAAACCTTGGAAACGAAACGAAAAATGTGGGTAAAAATGAAATCCTCCAAGTTTTTGTCTACAGACCTCACCACCGTTTTCTAACTGGCCTTTTAAGCTCAGCACAGAACTTTGCGTGCATATTCGTACGTGAAAAAATTTTCGCAACCTTTGTCTACAAAAATGCTGAACGGCTTACAACTTCGTTGTCCATGGAAAGAGAAATCCAGGTTTGAACCTTTCCGGTGAAAATGTGCCATTAACTTTTCAAGAAAATAAATGCTTTTAGTTCGAAAAATATTTCTCTCTCAGTACAGCATTGTGATGAAATTTTTTTATCTCATATGACAGTTGAATTCTTCTTCTGTACCAGAAAAATTGGTTTTACTTTTTTCATTCAGTATTCACGGAGAAATCTGTAATCTAGCTAATGAGATTGATGTTCCATTCAATTTTTTGATTTGTGTGGTGTTTTAATAATACTTCGAATGTAGCTAGTGCAAATTACAAATCAGAAGTAACGCACAGTGAGATTTTTTATCTGTCTTTTCCTTTCACTATTCTTCTCACCATCTATATATGCATGTAGTGACAAACAATCATAAACAGTTGTTTAAGATATAAAAACCATTTTGAATTGAAATGGTTGATCACTAAGTGTCAAAACGTGAAATAGGATTACGCTGTAAAATCGAAGTAAGATTACTATCATATTTTCTCTTTCTTGCCAGATTTTCACTCACTAACTAATTTTTTTCAGTTGCTTGATACAACAACAAGTTGTGTATGAGCTACTTGTTTTGAGATTTCCTTTATCTCTCCCATCTCCTCGATTTTGCAAGAAGTTTTTGTAAGTTGTCTAGACTAGACGTCGTTCACTGAGAACATGTTTTTTTGTTGAAAGAAAAGAACGAAAACAAGCTGCCGTGTTTTGTAAAATATTTTATTGAAGAGTTATATATATCGTTTTGAATTTCACGTTATGCACTTTATTCGTAATAGAAAAATTCTTGAAGTCATTCACTTTTCAATTTGCGTGATCTTTCCTCTGCGAACAGTTTCAACATCTCTTCATCAAAACTCATCAAAAAATTCATCAATTTTCATCAAAACTCTGATCATTCGTTTCGTCTGCTCATTCGTGTCTTCCGCAGATTTGTGTCGTCTGCTTCTTTCATGTCGTCTGCTTCACAAAGTGTGGTCGCTCTCCACTTCATATTTTGTTTTTTCTTCTTCATTTTTTTCTCTTCATTTTTTCATTTGTTTTATTATTTTTGCACTTCAAGTTTTTCTTCATATTTTGCCACCAAAAACTACTCAAATACTTAAAGTCTTTATTTCAATTTATTATATTATTCAAACACTTGAAGTCTTTATTTCAAGGAAGCGTAAATACAAAATCATAAATGAATTACATAATAATGAATGAATAAAAGGTCATTGAGGCATGGCAGGCGCGACGAGAAGAGTCTCCTGCACGCAGACGACCCCCGCCAGGCAGACCTGAAAAAAATCAGGTTAATTTTGCAAATTTTTTTTTTGAAAAATCGTAAGGGGGGACCATTATGTGAATTTTTTTTTTCGGCGGGTCTCTGTTTGAAAAATCATAAGGGGGGACCCTTATGTGAAAAAAAAATTTCCCGCCTTCGGCGGGCGTCTGTCCCGTAATGTGCCACACTAAAAAACCCCTGTTTACGCCATCAAGCTGCTTAAGGTTTGTCTGACGTGTTAATGCATAAACTAGATCTGAATCCTTGTTTTTTCATTTCAGCAAAAAACTTGGGATAACGCGACAGAGGGCGAGTTACTGTGCTACATGGAATTTCTCTCGACTGTTTGTTTTAAAAGTGCACATTTGTCAAAAAACTACAATTAAATAACGTTTACTTCAATGGAAGCGATCCCTTTCTGCGCTCTATGTAAATAACATTTAATGAAAGAAGTCTTAGTTGCATGGGAACAAGAAACAATCAATAACATTTAATGGAAAAAGTCTTAGTTGCATGGGAACAAGAAACAATCAATAACATTTAATGGAAGAAGTCTTAGTTGCATGGGAACAAGAAACAATCAATAACATTTAATGGAAAAAGTCTTAGTTGCATGGGAACAAGAAACAATCAATAACATTTAATGAAAGAAGTCTTAGTTGCATGGGAACAAGAAACAATCAATAACATTTAATGAAAGAAGTCTTAGTTGCATGGGAACAAGAAACAATCAATAACATTTAATGAAAGAAGTCTTAGTTGCATGGGAACAAGAAACAATCAACTTGCTGATAGAAGAGGAAAACCGCTACATTATTTTTACAGTTGTACGAACAGAAATTGTTTAGTTTATGAAAAAAGGAATGTACATAGGGGGCGAAGTTTAGGGGCGTTTTAGGGAAGTCTAATGAGTGAAGGTGAATTGTAATCGGAGAGGAAATTTGAGGGACCTTTGTGTTAGACACGGAAATAGCGATGTCTCGATCCCTCTTCTCTGACAAAATCCATATTCTATTTGAACTCTTTCCCTCCTCCTTTGAATTAAAGTGCATGAAACGTTGGATGGAGAGGGTCACGCGAAGGCTTTGTTGTTTTTGCCGGGGATCCGATTAATCTTCTTCCGCACCGACATCGTCTTCGCTAATGGAAAAATTGAGGAACCTCGCCACCCTGACTGGTTCGGTCCAAAGCGACCGTACCGTCAGCATTGTAGGTCTACTTGGGCAGAATGTAGTGGATTGCATTGGGGTCAAAGTTCTCGTCAACGTCCTTGCTTCTTTTGCATTTGGTAGGGGGTAACCTCCCAATGTCACTGGCGTCGTGTAGTTGTTCTTCAAAGCCGCCACTGCTCGTGTGTATGTCCTTCAGTCCTACTTGATATTCTTCTTTAGTCTTCACTTCGTTGTCTTTGTCCAGGAGTTGTGCTATACACTGTCGATGTTCACTGATAAAAGATCTGAATCTTACCAGCTGTCTTCTGTGGGTAAATAGTTTCAACGAGTGATGAAGGCGCAGTAGGGATTGATCGGAAAGTAGATCATTATCTGGTTTAACTGGCACTATATTGGCTTCGACATGCAAATCGTCGATATTTTCATCTAGACCCAACCCGCAGCTACGCGGAGTGCAGTATTTTGAGCAGTTTGTATATCTCTCCAGATAGTTTCGGACAGATTATGCGGCCAGATAAGAGCTGCATAATTGAATGAACGACAGATGACGTTATATGTTGTGTCTAGCAGTTTTTTCTTCTTTTCTTCATGTTGTTGATGATTGCACATATTGGTTCGATTTCCGGTCCTTTGGCAACTACTGTGCAGTCATCTGCGTAAGTAACAAGTCGAATGTCTTCAGGTGGTTTGGGCAAGTAGAAATTGAAGAGCGTGGGGGATGAGGCAACGCTTTGGGGTACTCCCGCTCAAAGTGACGTGAAGAAGATCATCGGTTGTTGTGCGAGTTCAGACAGATGAAGTTTATCCGGCTTCAAAAGATTCTAACCAAACTAACCAAAAGAGCGGAATCTTTGCACAAACAACATCATTGAAATAAAAAGAACGAGCATATTTGTAGTTTTTAACGCTCTGGAAGAAAGTAATATGTATAAGAATTAGTTCCAGGATAACCCAGAAACGCCGTGCTCGAGCTCGTCAAGTCTCTCAGAATCAGATGCGGCCAATTTGATAGAACTCCGCCCGCCGCTTGAAATGCCTCAGGGCAATGTGGGCACACCAACTCGCTTCTTTCTCGAAAAAGTACTATATTATCAACTTACTGGTACTGTATTATTAAATGTTAAACACTACAGTATAGCTTGCTGGAATACTCATTTAATAGTTTTAATAGTATTCACTCAGTTGAGACTTTAAGAAAAGTCCCATCCTCTTTCGAGAAAAAAAGACAGAAAGAAGTTGTCAAGAAATTCGATTCCGAATTCGAGGATAATCTTTAAGATCGTATTCTGTTGTTTAACAGTTGAACGTGATATAACAGACTGAGAATTTTTTGACGGAAAGATTAGTGTTATTTTGAATCACAGATTCGAGCCTGCACCTTGCCTTCCTCGTTGATCAAGAAACTTGGCTTGAAATCCGTGAGGAGAAGGCGGAAGTACGATGCGGTTCCCGGGTACTACGATGGTTGTCGTCGAGGACAAGGCGAGTTTGTTTGGCTGGGATATGGTAGTCGTCGAGGACAAGGCGAGTTTGTTTTGCTGGGATATGGCACACCACTCAAAGAATAGCGGGTAGGGAAAAAGAAGTAACAGAGATATGGGAGGACTGAGATGAAGAACGAAATTTTTCTCAATGGCTCAGATTAAAATCAGGATGTTTCTCTGACCCGCACTGCGGGTAGAAAAATCTATGCGCTCTCAAAAAACCCCCCAAAAACATTGAAATCTATGCGCTTGGAAAATATTTTTTTCTCTGATTTTCGTAGGGAAAGTCCAAATCATTAGAAAAATTGAATGTTAAACTCTGAAATTTCGCAAATCTATGCGCTCAGAAAAAGTTGTGCGGGTGGTAAGAAACACCCTTATTAAAATCTATTGTTAATCACTCCGCTTTGTTCTAACGTTTTAAGGTTTACCTTTACCTGTTCTAACCTTTCTTCAGTAAGAGAAAAAATTCTGCTTTTTTCTCACCTTCCCGTAAAAAGTGACATACTTGAAACTAAGCTACATTGTGCAATAAATATATATAACGAATAACGTTTTCAAGGTTTGACGACATATCTTCGCAAGGTCACCACAGGCAAAGAGCTGAACGGGAAGGGCAATGATGATGAAAGGGATCCGACCGCTCTCCAGGTTCGGGGATTGATCTGGTCAATATGTCAGTATCACAATAGATGCCTAGTTACCTCATTAGAACCGCTTCCCGTTTCGCTCGTGTAGACCGTACGGTTGTTAAAGCAATGTTTTGAAAGTATTACAGTGACCCGATTCGCGTGGCAGAAACCTAGTGAGAATGGATTCCTAACCAGGCAGGCTCTTGTTTTCTTGAGGTATACCATGGAATAAATTCTTTACGTACCTCACTAGAGAAGTTGACCGTTTGGATGCCAATAAAGACCTATACTTGGGTTCAGAGTTTTTTGTTGTTGTTGTTCTTATAACGTTTTAAACATGACCTCAAACTTGAGTAATCGAGAAAAAGGGTTTTTATGAGAAGAAATTCAAAGAGAATGTAATAATCTTTTTCATCGGCAAATTGCGTACGAAGCAGAGGTTTGCAGTCGCCGCAACCAGAAGACCCGACTGATGCAGCTATGCGAAATGACTTTGGACCGGATAACGACGACTTGGAGCATGAAGATAACGATGAGTGCGAGGAGTGGGAAAGGTGACATTACGGTCGGATAGGTCACCCTATTCGGGAAAATTAAGACACGAGACTAGAATTTTGAGAAAATCAGCGGAAGGGTGAAAGGCAGAGAAGTTCAAAAGAAAGAAATATAAGGAAGAGCGAGATAGGAAATAGAAGACTAGTGATGTAGAAATGTTAAGTACCCATACGTTATTTGGTTTGTCCATTAAGGCGCAATGGAAGCTTTGTTTTTTTTAAACAGGGATGAGAAGTGAATAACTTTCATTAAGCGTTACCATGTTTCTAGTAATGGTGCTTTTTTGATTCAAAAAGAAAGTCATTTTAAAATCGAAACTGATGTGTATGATATACTCGAACATGAACCATGTAAGTACGGGCGTAAGGCCAGGGGCCATATGCCAGGGGCCATATGCAAAAATCCAAGTGGATTTCCGCGAGAAAATTTGCGGACCCCGCTCTGCAGCGGGAATAGTACTAGGAAGAAGACAGAATAACTAAAATATGGTTTATCATTGCGAAATATTATAATTTGGTAGATAGGCTCAATAAAAGTTGTGATAATGGTCATTATAAAGGATTTGATTATATGTATATCAATACTGAAAGTTTTTTTTGTAGGTTTCAATCGAATTAAATGATGAATTTGAAGGCACGAAGCATTGCATGACGACGTGACTGAGCATGAGAGAACAAAAGAGAAGAGATTCGAAGAGGAGATGGAGGTAGAGGATTCATTCTTATTGATCATCCTAATTCAAAAGTATTATTTCTAGTTATATTAGATCATTGCGTTGGAAATGATATTGTATGCAATTGTAGGGCAGAGGTATTGAGTTGGGCATTCATTTCGGAAAGATCTACCGTTACCAAAGAGGTTAAGAGATGTTGATAGTGCTCTTTTACAATTCTGATTTTCCGCACTGCTGCTAAACCAACTAGTAGCAGGGGTAAAATAGTAACCGGCTATGTTGGCACAAAAAATCCTGCTATGTTGGCACAAAAAATCCTGCTATGTTGGCACAAAAAATCCTGCTATGTTGGCACAAACATGTTCGCGCCAAAAATGACCTATATTTTCTCTTTTTTCAGTTCTATTTTACTTCTCCTCTACTTCTCATTCCACTCCTTTAGCGTCTCCTCATCCTTTTTCAATTCACTCGGCGCGTAGAAACTTGCCTCAGACCGTTCTCAATCAACACCTGATTATTGTGTGTGACCCATGTTCCAAGTATATCATTTATCCCAAAAAGATCCACACAAAAGAATAGTAATCCTTGCACTAATCGAGTTTCCCAGCGGTTTTTTCTCGCATTGGCTGTGACTCAGAAGCAGGTAACCATTCTCATTCCAGGGTAGCGAGTATTCCAGGTAACCATTCTCATTCCAGGGTAGCGAGTATTCCAGGTAACCATTCTCATTCCAGGGTAGCGAGTATTCCGCTACGAAGTGAGGAGAATCGCGTGAAAAATTTTTAATTTTAGTTAGAGGAATGTCGAGCATATGCAATTTATCCGGGGTGTTGAATAGCGGCCGAGACAACATTCAGGATTATAAAATTTGTTTAAAAACACTTAAATTTAGCGTGTTGTCATCCTTCAATTCTTTATTCCGCTTGAAACAAAACATAATGTTAAGTGACGAAACAGATGACACTGTCACAAGAAAAGTGAATTCAGTGAAGGTTATGAAAAGTGAGATCTAAATATGACAAGAACAATGAGGAACATTTCATTTTAGGAAAATAGGAAAGCACACAAAAAAAGCAAAGAAAGCAAAGCTTGTATCTTCAGTTGTGAACTATTCATCAGCAATTAAGAACTATTCATCCGCAATAATAACTTGAAATTCCAAAAATTCAACTCACTCTTTATCATTCGAGAGCTAACCGAGAACACAAATATAATGGAAAAAAGAGGAGAAACAGAAACAAAACATTTGAAGAAACAAAGCACTTGAATTAAAAATGTATTCTAGAGTCGGTGACAATGGTCTCACAATCAAGCTTGATAAGTTCATTTCTAAAAATGCTAGAAGAGCTTGTAGAAACCAAAGAACAAGGTAACTTATTCCAGACATTAATCATTCTTGAGGCACAAGTGCTTGTTCTGCTTTGATATTTACACGGCAAGCATATTCTGTAGTTATTCGATTCTCTCAGCGAATAAGGCGATGGGCAAAGTTTAAACATATTTGAGTAATCTACTTGAATATTTCCGTGCAGACATTTATGGATGAACACAAGATCGGCCACATTTCTTCTATATTCAAGCGAGGAGATGGAAAGAAAATTCAGTCTAGCAACATAACTCATTTTGGGTAATCCGGCCCTTTGTAGTAACCTTCGTGTAAATGATCTTTGCACTTTTTCTATGCAGTTAACGAGACCGATAGTTACTGGGGACCATACCTCACTCCCATATTCAATAAGGGGTCTTATGTATGTGGTGTATATTCTGAGCAGAACTTTAATTGATTTGGTTTTAAAGGCTCTGAAGATCATGTTTATACATTTTTGGGACTTTAGGGAGGTTAGTTCAATATGTTTAGAGAATGTGATATCTTCCTGAAATGTAATGCCAAGATCTTTCACTAATGAAGTAGTTGGTATGATATTGTCTTCTAGGTTATATGTTACTTTTGGATTCCTAGGACCACAGTGCATGATAAAGCATTTTTGAGTTGATATCACAAGTCCCCAGGTCAGTGAGTAATCGGAAATGGAATCCAGACTTTTCTGAAGAGAGTCTCTGTTTTTGGAAAAAATTTTGAGGTCATCGGCATATAGAAAACCATGGACATCTGGCTCTATGTGCTCCATGATATCATTTATAAATATTGAAAAGAGGAGGGGTCCAAGGCAACTCCCCTGGGGAACACCACTGTTGTATACTTTAGGGCCTGATAATGTATCTCCGATTGAGACTTTCGAGGACCTGCTCGTGAGAAAAGAACGGATAAGATAGAGGAGGTTGCCCGTTATTCCCACTTTTTCAAGTTTGTGAACAAGAAATCTTATGTTTACAGAGTCGAAAGCCCGTGAAAAGTCGACTAGACAGATGTCAAAGTCTATTTTTTTATTCTGAAGCGTGAGGTAAATGGAATGAGCCTCTACCAGGGATGTTACCGTGGACCGTCTCCGACGGAAACCATGTTGTTTGGGATGTAGTATGCCATTGGTTTCCAGATATTGATAAGTTATATTGAAGATCAGTCTCTCGAATACCTTTGACATAGAGCACACCATAGTGATAGGACGATAATTTTCGATCTGAGAGCGGGGCCCTTTTTTATGAACTGGTTTGATTATTCCTTTTTTCCAGGCCAGAGGGTAGTGCCCTAAGGTTAGTGAGTTGGTGAAAATGATGGAGAGAGGTATGGCCAGTGAGTCCAGACAATTTTTGAGTAGTCTACTTGGAATAAAGTCAGGGGAAGAGTTCAGTTTCGGAGCTATTCGTTTCAGAATGGAGTTCACCTCAAAAGGGGAGATGTCATTAATGTGGTCGAGGTGAAAATTCGGGCGAGAGATCTGAAGGGGTCCACTGATTGGTAAGGGTTGTAACTTATCAAAATACTCGGCGAAGTGAGTTGCTTGTTCGAAGGGGATAGTAGTTGGTTTATTGTTCACTATGAGAGCAGGAATAGATGTGTTGCTTTTAACGCGGTTGGATATAGTTCTGAAGAATACCTTATAGTTTCTCGGGAACTTAAGCTTGTCTTCCCTAAGAACCTCGAATTTGACTAGTTCTTTGTGAAGTTTCTTGGATGTGCGTAATGACGTAATGGAGAGAGGGTTTCGTTTGTTACTTCTCTGTAGGAAGCTGTATAATCTTCTTATCTTGGGGGGATATTTCAAATGTGTTTTGACATTCTTATTTTTTGGAATCCTATTATCCATTATGAATTGGATGATGTTGGTTAATTTATCGACACTTTCGTCAATAGTTAGGTTTGAGAGCATGTAAGTCCAGTCGATGCTAAAGAGGTCTGAGTTGATTATTTCCCAATCTGCCTTTTTCCAGTCTAACGATGAGCTGGTGCTTGTGATAATACGCTTGGCTCTATCTCTGATTTCAAAGTATATTGAGGCATGATCGCTGGTGGAGAAGGGAGGCCTGACAATACAGTCTTTTATGATATTTGAATTACAGAGCAGGCAATCGAGTGTATTTTGAAGTCTAGTGGGAGAAAGTACGAGTTGTTTAAGATTGTTGTCGCATGTCATGTTTAAGAATGCAAGAGACATACTACATGTATTGGGAGCGGTGAGATTTGCCGATTTACTTCTGTCCTGGTTTCAGGTGACTTGGGAAAAAGGAGGACCTGGTCTGGTATGGGAGATGGACAAGGGGAAATGGGATGCGATGGAGAAGGTTGGTTCGGTTCTTAGCGGTTCAGAATCAGTTTTATATAAAAGCAGGGGAATTTATTCATGCTTGCAGCAATTAATTAAGTTTTTTTCTGCTCAAATGTAGCTTTCTCGATGTTTTTTGTCCGAAGGGAACTCTTCAGGAAAAATAACGGACATTATATCGGAAGGAGAATGTATTAATGTCAACCGTGAAAAAAAAATATTTTGTTTTACTGTGCGATGATTTTCCGAAAAACAAAAAATTCTGGAAACGATTCAGTGTTAGTATTTTTAAAAAAAAACTAACAATGTTGTGATACCGCTTCTTACTTAGTGATTTTTTACCAAAGGAATTATTTAAATTGATTGATGAAAAATAAATTAGGTTTTTTAGCGTCGAGAAAGAACAAATTTGTGTTTATAGCTCAACAGAGGTCACTTGCGATCAATCAAAATTTTGAAGGACAAAAAGCGACCGCTCTTTGAGCGAGGGAGTCTGGAATAATGAGAAGCGAGTTGAAGGTGAAGGGCAGAAAAGGAAGAGATTCTCAACATTCTATACTAAACCGCTCGAAGAGCGCTCCTCTTTCACAATTCTCAATTGATGTTTGATTGTGTGTTGGTGCAGGGAACGGACTGCGACTGGGCTTGGGCGGATGACTGGGACGTGGATTACTCCGTCTACTATGAGGGGAAGGGTGCTGGTGACGTCGACAGCCGACAGGCAGTCGAGATGAGAGAGGACGACGCCAAGAGGTCACCACAAGCATATTTGATTGATCTTCGAACAGTCTTCTTTTTTCATGCTTAATACCGCTTATAGGTCAGAGAATGAATATTCAATGTTTATACCTGTTTATTTCTTGTTACCTTTTTGAAGAAAGACAGACCTGTTTATTTCTTGTTACCTTTTTGAAGAAAGACAGACCTGTTTATTTCTTGTTACCTTTTTGAAGAAAGACAGACCTGTTTATTTCTTGTTACCTTTTTGAAGAAAGACAGACCTGTTTATTTCTTGTTACCTTTTTGAAGAAAGACAGACCTGTTTATTTCTTGTTACCTTTTTGAAGAAAGACAGACCTGTTTATTTCTTGTTACCTTTTTGAAGAAAGACAGACCTGTTTATTTCTTGTTACCTTTTTGAAGAAAGACAGACCTGTTTATTTCTTGTTACCTTTTTGAAGAAAGACAGACCTGTTTATTTCTTGTTACCTTTTTGAAGAAAGACAGACCTGTTTATTTCTTGTTACCTTTTTGAAGAAAGACAGACCTGTTTATTTCTTGTTACCTTTTTGAAGAAAGACAGACCTGTTTATTTCTTGTTACCTTTTTGAAGAAAGACAGACCTGTTTATTTCTTGTTACCTTTTTGAAGAAAGACAGACCTGTTTATTTCTTGTTACCTTTTTGAAGAAAGACAGACCTGTTTATTTCTTGTTACCTTTTTGAAGAAAGACAGACCTGTTTATTTCTTGTTACCTTTTTGAAGAAAGACAGACCTGTTTATTTCTTGTTACCTTTTTGAAGAAAGACAGACCTGTTTATTTCTTGTTACCTTTTTGAAGAAAGACAGACCTGTTTATTTCTTGTTACCTTTTTGAAGAAAGACAGACCTGTTTATTTCTTGTTACCTTTTTGAAGAAAGACAGACCTGTTTATTTCTTGTTACCTTTTTGAAGAAAGACAGACCTTTACGTGAAACTTCTCAACTCAACAAAATTATTCTCAATTTGCCTCCTCCAGAGGTTCTCTGATCACACATTTTAACTTTCATCGGGTCTATTTGTCATTTTCTTACACATTAAATAATCCTTTGGGAGGGAATGCAGATGATATCCTGATTGTGACTCAATTGTAAACTGAAAGAACCCCTTGTGTGACTGCTGATGTGTAGAACATTGGGAGAGTAAGAAATGGCCTAGCACTACAAACATTCCTTCAACCCGCTGGTTTGGCCAGAATGGATGGCTATCAGGGTGTTTCTTAGCACCCGCACAAAATTTTTACGAGCACATAGATATTTTAAATTTCAGAGTTCAACATTCAATTTTTCTAAACTCAGTTTTTCAAAATTCAATTTGGATTTCCCTACGAAAAACCCGAGAAAAATTTTTTTGCAAGCGCAAAGATTTAAATGTTTTTTGGAGAGCGCATAAATTTTTTTACCCGCAGTGCGGGTCAGAGAAACACCCTGATCGGGTGTTTCTATATAGAATTGAATGTGAGACCGGTCGTAAATAGGTCGCTTGAACTTGTGAAAAAATAAGTATGAGCGCTCATTCGAGAGATGGGTATATAATAATTGAAAGCGAGCAAGTTGTGCAAATTCCAGAGTTTGATAATAAAAAAATCTGCCGTTTGTTTACTTCCCAGGGGTTAAATAGTCATGTAAGATCTTCTGTCGGTGGGCCTCTGTTTTCCAAATCATAAGGGGGGACCCTTATGTGAAAAAAAAGATAAGAAGGACCTTATGTGAGAAAAAAAGAAGAAAATTTCCGCCCCAAGATGGGACCCTTATGTGAAAAAACTTTTTTTCCGCCTTCTCCCCCTCTGTCCCTTTTTCTTGCACACTAAAAAAAACCCTGCCCCCCCTCTAGGCGCAAATTGAGAGGTGAAACTCCCCATTTGGTTGAAGAGTGTATTAGGCCTTCGCACAAATCCCAGCGTCCTTTCATTATGTCACACTCTGATTGGTTGGCATGGATTAGTTCAGCACGAAATAGAAAAAGCAAATTAATTTTTGAGGCGAGGAGATTTGATGGAAAGTGTGTTCTCGAAGAAAAAGGCGGAACAAGAAAGAAGGCATATGAGAAAGGGCGGCCGACCGTCCACGAAGAACGAGAAAGCAGGAAATGACAACAATGTCGTCAATGAGATCATGAAGAAGTCAGGAGATCAATCATCAGTAATTCTCACTCCCAGAGGTCTATTCGGACTCTCATTGGTTTGCGGAAGGTATTAAAAACCAGGTTTTTCGAACCTGTACTGTGGGTTAGAGCTATTCAAGAAAAAATCCAACCTCTTTTTCATATCACACGCTCTCGCGCTCTCTTTATTGATCTGCCGTTCCGTCATGATTAGTTATCTTCATATACACACTCTTTTTGCGGGTGGAAAGAAATAGCCTGGTGGAATCTCAGTTCTATCAGGTGGTGTTTCCATAGAGGAACACGGACTCAGTACTGTATGGTTTGCTTACAGTACCGCCCAAAATGTTATAATATATTGAATTATTGAACATAACTTTTTTCAAAAAAAAACGAATGAAGATCAAATTTTCAGATTTTTTTTTACAAGCCAAATTCACATGTTTCGAGTTATAGAACAAGTTTGGAAAATGCTTTATTAGGTTTATTCGTTAAAAAAAAGGAAATAGTAAAAAGTGCTTATAGAGATGTTCAGTTTTTTCGAAGTAATAAAACAAATATTCTAGTATTTGGTGGCATATCCTTTCGAGTCAATGACTGCCTGACATCTACGAGGTATAGAATCAATCAAAGAGTCAATGGTTGCCTGCGAAATCGCCTTCCATTCCTCCTCTAGCTGCTTAAACTTTTCATCAGCATTTCTGCATGTTCTTCTCGTCAATTTTCGTTGCAAATGTTCCCATAAATTTTCGATGATGTTCAAATCGGGTAGTAGTAGTAGATTGCCCGCCGTAGGTCTCCGGCTGGGTAGACGAGGTCTTCTTTGACATGGCTCAGCGATTTGGAGGTGTATTCGGATCAGAGACGCTGGGTCTTTCTGATCCGTGTTAGAAAAAATGAGGGTTCGGGGGAAGCCGTCCTCGTTGTCCCTTGCGGGAGATTCCATTGGGAAGATTTGTTTTGGAGGTCCATTGGGTCCGACGCTTTGTAGCGTCGTCCACAGTCGCACCGCGTGTAGGTGACCTCCGTCGCGACCGTTCAAATCGGGAGACTGGCTCGGCCAGTCCAAAACATCCACATGCCGACGGCGAAACCAGTTCTGAGCGTGCTGAGATCGATGTTTCGGGTCGTTATCTTGTTGAAAGGTGAACCCACGGCCGAATTTGGAGAGGGCCCAAGGGCGCATAGTGCTTCCCCTTATGTTCTCATAGCCGTAACGATCGAGATTTCCGACAATACGTCTAATTGGACCCATGCCGCTGGCGGAAAAAAACAGCCCTAGACCATCACAGAACCACCGCCTTGTTTGACTGTGAGCGACTAGTATTGCGGCAGGAAACGCTTGCCCGCTGGACGTCTTACCCACCTCAGACCGTCACTGCAGAACATATTAAACTTGGATTCATCGCTCCAAACAATCTGAGACCACTCACGGCGTGTCCAACTGAGGTGATCCTTAGCCCGCTGAACTCGAACTTTACGATTTTTTCGCTGATGAAAGGCTTCTTTGCAGGCCGCCTTCCATTCAGTCCAGCGGCTTGCAAACGGCGTTTTATGGTAGTTATTGAAGGAGCAGGAGTCGCGGGCGTTGATATGATAGCTTGAATGTCTGTAGCAGTGCGTTTCGGGTCTTCGCGAGATGCGCGCAGGATGCTTCGGTCCATGTACCTCGAAGTTACGCGGGGTCTCCCCGAACTTGTCTTCACGATGACTCGTCCCTGCAATTTTTTTGTGTTCCAAAGTTATTCAGTTGTAAAAAATTCGTTTACCTGGGTTCGAAAACGCCGGAGGATATGGGAGATAGCGCTCTGAGTTACCCCGAACTGCTGAGCGAGCTCGCTCTGTGACCGGCCCTGTTTCGCCCCAGCAACAACAGCTTCTTGCATTCTTTTACTTGTATTTCGATGTCCAACAGTTCGAACCATGACTTGAAACAAAATTTTTATGAATGAAGTTCGGTAAACAAAAAAAAATCAACTAAAAAAAATCATGGAGAAAAACTGAAAAATGGAAGATATACCAATTTCGGTGTATTTCCTGGAGATAAATAATAAATCACTCAAAACGACGTCCGGTACGGTACAGACACCCAAAAAAACTTCTGTGAAAACTTGAGCTTTGAATTTTATCTTTGAAAAAAGTTATTTTCAATAACCCTATATATTATAACATTTTGGGCGGTACTGTACCTATGAGCTCATTAAGGGAATAGTCCTTCAAAATATCAGTCATGCGTGAACGTGTCTCCTTTTTATAAAAGTATGAACTAGCTGTTTTGAAGATTATTATTGCATTTTGTGTTGATACTAAAGAGAGTTCCCGAGATTAGATTTATTGATTGAGTCAAAAGATCGAAGTTTATACAACTTTTGTCATTAGACAATGACGATATGGTTCGAGTAGTTCACTAGATCTTTAAAAATTGTGGCCGTTATACTAAAAAATTGGAAACAAATTCGCGTACTGAGTCAATCAATGAGAAAAAGTTGTTATCTGATTTAATTTTAACCATTCAGTGACTGATTGTCCCTCTCTCGTATTCATGAACTTCAGAAGTGCATAGAAAATCGGTTCTCAGCGCGGTAATTAAATTCTTGAAAAAAAGTTCTTGCTGCTCTGATTTCGTACTGTTGATTTCAAAGATAAATACTATACGTGAAATAATAGATATGACCGTGTAATATCTATTATTAAAGTCATAACTTTACTCGCAACTATGACTCTTCTCTCAGGATGGGTTGGTCGAGTGGCGAGGGTCTGGGAAGCCAGAAGCAAGGCCGAGTTCACCCAGTAGCGGTGGACTTGGAAGAGGAGGGCCAGTTAGGGAGGGAGAGGAAGGGAGTCGGATGGCATGGAGAGAAGATGCAGAGACATGGGTTGGTTTAAAAGTTTTTTGGGTCATTGAAAAGTTGGTAACGTTCATGAGTCAGTGTAACTCGTACCGCGCTCTTATAGATTGGAAGGTGGCTGAGTTCGATCCCGCCCTGAGTAGTAGCTTTTTTCCATGTGAAAGTTCAATACTTTTTCTAGGGCTTAGGGGAAGTAACTTTGGATCAGTTGCGAAGGTTGCATGATTTTGTTACGAAATCATAGTCAAATGTTGGAAGGCCATTCAATCGAATGTTCATGCAACTTTTACAGGCTCTTCGATTAAAATATTCATTGATGTACATATACATATTAAGTGAAATCCCATAAATCTATATCAAATAAATGCATGAGGAATAGAGAATCCTTGATCTTGTAATACAATCTTTTACGACAGGGTCTTTCTTACAACCCGCAAAAAACTTTGTAAATCGAGTAAGGCGCTGATGATGAGTGTAGGGCGCGTTCAGCTATTCGATTGTAACAAATCGGTTATCTAGAGAAAAATAATTCGTTACCACCTGTGAAAAAGTGCCTTGAGGAAGTGAAAAGCCAAGCAAGAACTACGTTTACCGCGCGCGGTAAGAAACTAATGTTTACTATCCGACGCGCGGCTTAATTTTACGAAGGTTTCAAACGTTTCATGAAGTATGCACTTGAAGAACAAGAAATTATTTGCGACATATGGGTAAGAAGTTATGAAAAGACGTTCAAAACGCCTGTCCAGTTATTAGTGAGGTACTGACTGGTTAGCTGGTAGATTACCAGTGTTCACAAAAACTAAAGAGCGAATTTGTGACAGATTGGAGAAGCGCCGTGTACCGCACGCAATTCCAAGTGTCTTCGACGACGAGGAGAGAAAGGAATTCAAACGGAACAAGAAGAATGAGATACTATGGAGACGAGAAGATAAGACTGCTGATAACATCCGAACAAGCAAATCTGTCACCTCCTTCTTCAAGCTAATCGAGTGATGAATGATAAATGATCAAGCTAAACGACTTGTAAAGTTATTCAACTCGTAATCAATGACTAGTCGAATTATCACGCACTCTAGTCCCTTTTTCACTAATCAATGATTTCGAGAAACGGTTAGTCATGCGAAACTTTTTCCTCTATGTCATCTCGGCGGCATTCCACTTCCAAGAGTAGTACTCGGGAAAAAGTAAGGAAGTCAAAAAACTGATCATCGAGAGCGGGTCCGAAGACTGTTTTTCTAGCATGTTTGTCAATGTTTTTTTTCAGAAGTAAGACGTCGATAAAAAGTTCAGTCCGCTCTAAGAAAAGCAAGTCTCTCCGAATGAGCAGATCATCTCCGCTTGTCGTAGCACTTCCAGAAAGAGCTGCAGCGCACGTGGATGAATCGTGTTCTTCGACAGAGAAAGACAATTCCTTTCTGGAAGATGACGAAATAACTACAGCCTCTCTTTCTCACTAACTATACTAATCCAACCCATACTAACAACTCCATCTTGACAGTAAAATGTACCAGAATCGGTTTAATGGCGGAAGTTGTGATCTTCTTGAGTAATGGCAAGTCATCTATGGGGAAACTACCTGACTTGTAAGTTATATATATCAAAGTCACCTGACAATTAAGCGGTATTCTCAATAATAATTTCGTCTGACTCAGTGTTCATGACTTTGGAATGCAGGCACTCTGAAATGAACTGAAGTTTGATTTAATTACCCTGGTTTGATTTGGGTTAAATTAACAACTGGTTTAATCACCCAAGTTTGAGGCACTTTCTTCTCCCATCGAAGTATTGAAGATGTACCCACAGAGTCCTATGGGCTGTGTCAATGGTAATTTTGCAGCCTCCAGGACATTAACTTAATGCTCAACTCTCAACAGATGTGGCAAAACGCTTTGATCAACGCGCAGCAGCTAGTTAACAACGGATACAATTCTGTTCAAGGGGTATAAGGAATGGTGCAGCCTCAGCTGTTTCCGCAGAATCTTCTACAAGGTATCTACTACCATCAAGCGCAGTTACAAGCACAGCAGCAGCCTGGTCTGGCTCAGTTTGTAAATGTCCAGCTCCGAGATGCTCATCCCGCGGATGCTCTACCAGAAGATCCACCACGTGCAGGTAATCAACTGAATTCTACTCCCCGACGACCCGCTGTGACGGCCTCCTCTATGCTCAACTCACCCGAAATCGCGCAGAATGAGAATGATTCTGAATATCTCTACGGTGACAACGGAATCGACTCCCTCGACAACACGATGTTCGAGGAAAAGTGCAAGATCCTTCGACTCTCGATTGCTGCTCGACAACATCCCGCAGCAAGTGCAGTCTGCAGATTTCATCGTTTCGCGAATAACTTTCAAGGGTTGAACAGCCGTTTGACGTCTCGCTTCTTTGATGTCAGCAGGGATTAGATCGTCAGAGGAATCAGTGGGCTTGAGAAGTTCAACAGAACGACTCTGAGTACGTTCCTCCGGAAAGGCAAGGAGAAAGTATGCGGAGAAGATTTCGTAGCAGAGCTCAGAAAGTATGAAAACGCGCTTTCTAAGAATTTCAAGAAGGATTTTATAACGACATTCAGTACATTATTTGAGAATAAGGCGATTCTGATGGGAGATGATCACGGAGAAATTCTAAAGATGATTTTTACGATCAAGTGGTTCTAACTTCAAATTACATTTTCGTGCCCCGAAAACTATTTGTCGTATAAATTCATTCGCAATAAGATCTGCTCGTCTGTTTACTGAATTAAATTCAAGTGTTTAGTATTTATAATATTGTTCCGCTCAATGTGTTCATGTGTTCAGTTGTAATGTTTATGATCTAATGTTTGGTTTGTTCCTTTAATGCTTATTATCTTCCAACTTGTTGGAATCACTATAACCCACATGATGTTTGTGTACTATCATTGTATATTATATGAACAACATGTAATAAATAAATAAAAATAAGTACTTGACCAAAATAATTGTAGCGCGACAATTCGACCTCACAGACTACAAAGCGAGGATGCACGCGCTGAAAATGTTCATGGAGTAACTACTTACCTTCTAAAAGGTCGCGAATGCAAGTTGAGAACGGTCTCGAGAGGCAGCCTTCAAGGAGGCCATCCAGGACCCCGAGGCTCAGAACGGTCTCGAGAGGCAGCCTTCAAGGAGGCCATCCAGGACCCCGAGGCTCAGAACGGTCTCGAGAGGCAGCCTTCAAGGAGGCCATCCAGGACCCCGAGGCTCAGAACGGTCTCGAGAGGCAGCCTTCAAGGAGGCCATCCAGGACCCGAGTCTCATTTCGTGCAACTCGCTTTTGTGTCTCATTGCTTTGGTTTACGCGGAAGTTGGAGAGGACGGATGCGATAAAGTACAGGAGAAAGTGATCATGAATCGTGAGAGGCAGACCGAAGAAGGCTTTGCGAGAGCAGCCAACCCTCATCGTCACCCTGAGGACTAATAAGCCGTTGCTGAGCCTGATTTCCAACCTGATAAGAGAATCTACGCGATGTACTTCACAGAGATTCCCGCTCGACTGAGTCTCTCTAACCCCTAGTATCGAGTAACCCATTTAGTCGTCTGGGAATCCCAGAATGTTTAAATGGGAGTGTTCTCGGCACCATTCTCAGGAAGGCGAAGAGGACATAGAATTGTGAGACAAGCTACAGAAAAGAGGAATTCAGCTTCCTTAGCGAAAACGAAAAGTGTACCGTCCAACTACGTTCACGGCCTTAATAGAAGAGGAAGCAACCCGAATGGCGAAAGACATCACTACAATGTGCGAGAAACAGAATGTGATCATATCAATCGCTCTTCGTCTTCATCAACTCATTGCGTCGTCGAATCCAATTCTAATCCCCGACTGAGCTCAGATGCTTCCGGAAGCCCAGGGCTGCCTAAAAGAGTTGTCCAAACTGCTTGGCTTAATCTAGCTGCCGATCTGCTTACGTGTTCCTGGCCAGCGATCCCTTCTCCAGAACTTTCTCGCTCCCCACTACCAACTCACGCATGGATTCGGTCCTACCGAAATATTTAACTTTGTAAACTTCTTCCACAGTATGGCAGAGGAGACAAAGTCATGTTTTAGAGGAATATAGGAACCCGAGAGTAGTTAGGAGTTGAGATTTAGCTTCTTTTTCTTTTTCGTAGCTTGGGTAGATTCTATGCGCTGTTCAATAACACTAGTGATACGTTTTTTCATCGCAAATACACAGAAACAAAGTTTAACGTTTATTCACAAAGAGCATTTTGAATCAAAGGCTTTTGGAAACGATGTATGACTGAGTGTGAATAATTGAGGCTTGATTTCGAGAACTTGAACTTGCTCTTAACGAGAAGTCAAATACTTCTCCGATTTCCGTGGGATGATCTTGACGTCGCTTTAGAGGAATATAGGATTGACGAGTATTGGACGCGATCCGTCCCGTGCTTCTCTATTCGACGGAGACCTGGCCTACAACGCGTGTAACCGAGAACATTATCCACACGAATGAGATGAAAATGTTACGCTGCACACTAGGACTGACTCGCCTAGATTGTGTGCGTAACACGATTGTGAGAGGGAGACTCGGCGTGGCCCCAATACAAGACAAGATGCGAGAAGGGAGAGTTAGATGGTATGGACACGTGATGCGAAGAGACGCGACCAACATCGCAAGACACGCCCTTGACATGGAAGTACCAGGCAAACGCCCGCGAGGCAAACCGAAGACAAGATATATAGATACGCTCAACCAAGACCTGCGCCTTGCAAGACTCCACTCGGAAGACGCAACGGACAGATGTTTCCGGAGAGCTAAAAGCCGTACAGCGAACCCTACTCCGACCTCGGCCAGCGCGGGACAACGCTAAGTAGAAGAAGATCTTGACGTCGCTTACCTGTCCACCACGGTGGGTGCCTTCCGCAAGCGACTCCGCGCCTGTGTCAAGGAGAAAGGAGGGTTGTTTAAAATTTGAAAACACAGTTATATCCCAAACTATTTGAATAAACTTTGATGAAAATGTTGTTTGATTTGCTCAATCCGTTAAGTTTTTATCGGAAAAATAAGAGGCAAAAAATAAAAAACTAATGAACCAACGAGTGAAAAAATTTGGGTACGTGGAATACGGGAAGGTAGGAAAACAGTTGCATACCTGTTCGCTGTTTTAGAGGGGAAAAGATTGTTGGTGAGATCGTGCATTTTAGAGCTGATTGCATATTTAAATTTTTGGAAATCAAAGAGGAGAAAGAGATGAT
Source organism: Allodiplogaster pararmata (assembly GCA_964056735.1). Lineage (NCBI taxonomy): Eukaryota > Metazoa > Nematoda > Chromadorea > Rhabditida > Diplogasteridae > Allodiplogaster > Allodiplogaster pararmata. Next base: position 41,566,491 of record OZ057406.1, read on the forward strand.
CTGTTTGATTTATGTAAACTTAAAGAAAGTGGAAGAGAGACGCAATGGACACAGAGGTCTAGAAGTGCCGAGAAGTCGAAACCGTTGGAACCCTGCCACCGGGAAAATTCTTGAACTATAAATGTGGGAAAAGAGAGAAAGATTGAAGTAGCAACAGAGATAGGGAGATGAATGAGAGAGTAAAGAGAGATACAGAGAGAGATAACGCTTGAAGTAGAAACAGAGGTAGAAAGAGGAATGAGAGAGTAAAGAGCGAGAGAGAGGGAGAGAAAGAGATCTCAACTTCAATAAAAGCCAAGGCATCTTTGGCCACGACATCTCTTTTCGGCATTCCTCGGGGGGTCAAGTCGTACAGATCTCAACTTCAATAAAAGCCAAGGCATCTTAGGGGGCGTTAATTTCAGTATAACGACCTTTTTTAACGATTTGTTCTTTTCTTCTATACAATTAATAAGTAGTAGCTGTAACTTTTTTCGAATTTCAGTTACGATTGCATAACTTAACACTGTTTATTCCTCCAAAATCCGCTTTTCAGCGAAGCGTACGAAGTAGCGTAGAACATTTTTTTTAGCGTACGGTAAATTGTGCTTTTTTATGTTCCGCGATCGATTGTTTTAACATGCTGTGTATGACGTGTATGCGTTGAAATCCACAGACCGAAGTGAAATAAAAAAATTCCACACGGGAATTAAAAAAAAACTTACTGTGATTATACATATATTAAAGATATGCTTCATGACTAATGTTTAAACTTTTCTTGTACAATTGAAAATTCTCGTACACTTTTCATTCTGGTCCACATCCATTTTTTGGCAAGTCTTTGTGAGACTTTCGTCGACTTAGTGCTGAAACATCGAATTTGCTCATTCAACATCAGTTAGGCTTTGTTACAATTTTTTGGCTGATTATATTCTAATTATCTTATAATTTATTTTAAAAAATTCCATTAATATAAGGATTATTTTTTAACAAAATTTGATTAACGCCATTGCATCATTCATTTCATTCTTTATTCCGGTTGAACATATGGCATAGTTAAGAGTGTGAAAACGATACAAAGTAATTTCAGGGTTTGAAACAAATATTTGAGGAATTCACAGAAATTTACAGTGAATTCAAAGCGATATGATCATATGAAGGTAGTTAACTAAAGTTTACATACGATGGGTGATAATGTCATAATCAAAGCTTAATTCGTGTTCTAGGGAAAATGATATCACAAGGAATTTGAAGCAAAGAGTTTTCAAAGACATCAGCCGATCTGATTCTAACAATGTCATCGTTCAGGCTATTCCATACATCAATAACTCGTGATGCGCAGGTATTGTTGTGTTTAGATAGCTTGAAAGGAAGAACTATTCTGAGGGAATGAGAAACTCTGTTGCTATAGGGACTTGGATGAACGGAAAAAAGCGAGGAATGGTCCATATCAAAGTGTCCATGGATACATTCAGGGGTTATTTAGTCATGACAGATTTTCTGTCGGCGGGCCTCTGTGTTCCAAATCTTTAGGGGAGACCCTTACGTAAAAAAAAGGTAAGGGGGACCCTTATGTGAGAAAAAAAAATTTACCCCTAATTTTTACCCCCTTATGTGAAAAATTTTTTTCCGCTTTCGGCGGGGTTCTGTTTTTCCAAATCGTAAGGGGGGACCCTTATGTGAAATTTTTTTCGGCGGGTCTCTGTTTTTCCAAATCATAAGGGGGGACCCTTATGTGAAAAAAATTTTCCGCCTTTGGCGGGCGTCTGTCCCTTAATCTTTCACACTAAAAAACCCCTGGATACATTTGTGTATAAAACAAAGATCTGCTATGGCTCTTCTGTATTCAAGAGTGTCAAGAGAGAGTAATCTAAGGCGAGTAGGGTAATCTGATTTTGGTTGACAAGATCTATATAATATGCGACGGGTAAATGTTCTCTGAGCTCGTTCGAGCTTATTGATTGGACAGATGTCACATGGAGACCAAAGTTCAGCACCGTATTCAAGCAGTGGTAGTATATGAGACTTGTAGGCTCAAAGTAGTACAGTGATCGAGGAAGTCTTGAAAGCACGCAGAATCAGATTCATGAGATTTAAAGATTTCTTGATGGTATAATCAATGTGTTTCGAGAAGGATAACGATCTGTCAAATGTTATACCTAGATCTCTGACTGTTTCTTGTGAGGGCAACGCTGCTCCATTGATCAAATAGGGGAAATTGCAATTGGAAGGACCGCAATGAACCACGAAACACTTGGGAGTAGAAATCGTAAGTGACCAAGTGAAAGTATACATATATATGGCATTTAGTGCTGTATGCATGAGTCAAGGATTATACATATATATTTTATCTGCATCCGAGAATGCGCATTGGTAATCAAACATCAAAGACAATAAATTCGTTTGAAGAAAAAAAAGACAATTGAGAGCTATGGCATATGAAGGCTAGATACTTCATTAAATGCGAAACACTATTCTATTTACAGAAAATTTTTTTACGGAAAGCTTTGAGAGACTTTTCCCGAAGAAGATCAATAGGTAACTTGCTAAATATTCGATAAACTCGCAAAGAGAAGCTGTAGTACCTAGCAGTGTTACGAGTTTTTTCAACTTGAATAACGCTAGGAATAGTTCTTGTACAACGTCCTTTAAATATGCGGTTTCTATCAATTATGGACTGGTTCTGCATAATCTTCCAACCCATGACAACGTCGTTTTGATATCTCCTATCGGCCAAGTTTGTTAGGCCTAGACATCTTAGCCTAGTTTCATAAGACGGAAGAGCCTGAGGGTACATTTTGTTCGGAAAACAACGATAATATACAATGCGTGTAAAAATTATCTGAACATTTTCTACCGTTATCGAATCTTTCGAGTAGTGAGGATTCCAAAGCGTCGAAGCAAAGTCTAGGTGAGGCATTACATAAATTTTAAAACATTTGACCAATATAGATGAATCGTGGACAGAGATGGCTCTAAGAAATGAGAACATAGCCTTTCGAGCTTTGGTCACCCTATCAAGTACAGTGTCATTACGACGTAGGGATGCGGCCAATAGGATGCCCAAATCACGCACTTGTGGTACTCTGTCGATCGATATCTGATTAATGGCATATGTAGTAGACGGATTACTGGAACCAATATATAAATGGAAGGACTTACACGGTGAAAGAGTCTACTGATTGGAAAGGCACCAGTTATGAACACAGTCAAGAGCTTCTTGTAGTTCTTCTTTTTTCTCGTTCATATCTCCCTTGTTATAAGAGACATATAATTTAATATCATCGGCATAAGCCTGGTACTTCACATTCGGAAAACAATGGAGAACATCATTAATGTCGGCGATATATAAAGTAAACAGAAAAGGACCTAGTACAGAGCCTTGAGGAACTCCGGAGGTCACTGGCAGTGATTTCGAAAACGATTTACCTATTCGAACCGAAAAACTACGCTCCGTCAGAAATGATTGTAACCAGGAAAGCAATGGATCGTTGATGCCGTAATATTTGCATTTGTGGAGGAGTTTCGGAATATTTATGGAATCGAATGCCCTAGAAAAGTGTAAATAAATAACATCCGTACACTGGCTGATTGATAAAGCATTAGTCCAATCATCGTCACAAACTAAGAGATTAGTGACAACAGCACCTACTCTGAATCCATGTTGGTTACTAGGGATTATGTTGTTTTTCGTGCAATGATCAACAAGAATGTCTCGAACTAGGCGTTCCATAGTTTTAGAGGCTGGAGAAAGAATGGAAATGGGACGATAAGATGAAGAAAAACTAGGATCTTTACCAGGTTTCGGAATTGCAGAAATGAAGGAATGCTTCCATATTTTGGGAGTAGATTGGAGCATGATGCACATGTTATAAATGTGCGTCAGGGGGAGACACAGTGATGAGGCACATTTCTTAAACATTATCTGAGGAATATCATCACTACCTGTACTACCAGTAGATTTGAGTTTCATAAGTTGCCTAAGAACAACATGCGGTAAGAAAACTTCTAAATTCGAAAGAGGAGGGAAAGGCCTATCAGGGAAAGTAGGAGTAACTGTGTCAGCCGTTATGAAAGAAGAGACAAATTCACTTGCAAGCATATCACACTTTTCAATTGTATCCGTTACCATAGTACCAGTAATATCGGTTAAAAATCTCGGTGGTCTTGGCTTCGGTTTAGTGAGAGATGAAATATGTCTATAAAGATCACGAGATCGCTTCAATTTGGTTTTTTCGGAATACTGTTTCCATCTACGCATCTTATGAAGGAGTTTCACACTTGCCTTTTTATAAAGAGCCAGCGATGCTGGTTTATCTATCTTACCGAACAGTCTATTTCTATAAGCAATCAATTTCATGATATGCAGAGGATAAGAACAATGAAAATCTCGTGGGGTGCTTAAAGGAACGAAACGAGATATAGCACTGGCAACAATAGTCGTGAAACGGGAGTATAAATCATCACAAGAGGTAAAACTATCGAACTCGTACTCCCAGTTGATGGTACTGAAAAATCGATTTATGAGGTCGTAGTTTGCTCTTGAATAATCACGAATGGGTGTAGAGATTGGTGACGAAGCGGATGTAGCTATATGGAAAGAAATACCACTATGGTCACAAGAGGGAAATGCAGGGATTGTTTTCACATTTGTGAACATTTCTGGTGAATAACTAAAAATCCAGTCTAAACAGCGACCAGCACGAGTTGGCTCACGACATAGAAACACTAAATCAAAAGCGGAAATTATTTCATGAGTCTTCTTGTGATTAAATGAGTTGTCAACCACTAAGGCATCACAGGTGGAACAGCATTTTTGATTTCGCCTCGAGTTCCCTGTTCCTTTGTTTCTAGTTTTTCAGAAGATGGTATTGAATGCGTTTCTATTAATGTTCTTCAAAGTTCGTCTAGATCAGGAAAGTTAAGATGTATTTGTGTCTATCGATTTCCTTGTTCTCCCACTGCTTCTTTAGAAAAGTTATTGAACTACTTTGAATGTGAGCTGAATAATCCAAATGCTTCTGATAAGATCCCTGTAATGATTACTGGTGATTTCAATTTTCCGTATATCGACTGGTGTAAGCAAATATCCAACAGAAACGGTCAACATGAAATGTTTTTTGAATATATGAATGATAATTTTTACACCCAATATGTATGTTCTCCAACTAGGAATGATAATATTCTCGATTTAGTATTTCCCAATGTGAATATTGTGTCTGACTGTAATGTAATCGGTCGATTCAATGGTAGTGACCATCACGGAGTTTCATTTAGTTTATCATTATCTGCAACTATTTCAAAATCTTCTCATTCTATTAAGCTGTTTTCTAAAGCAAATTGGCCTGCTATTGAGTATGAAATAGCTATGCAAGATTGGACTCAAATATTTGGCTTGTTAGATGTCGAATAATTATCTTTTCTCTTTCATTAACTCTCTAATTGATAAGTTTGTCCCAACTGTAGATCCTAGAGACGATTTATCCCGCTATCCTTCAAATCTACGTAAGATGTTCGTTGAATTACAACGAATTTCTCGAAATGCCCCGTATTCGGATTACTGTATTAGAAAAACTTCCGAGTTTGATCAAAAGCTGAAAGAATTCGAAATTAAAAGAGAATCTCAACTGATATTACGAGGTAATCAGAAATCATTTTTGGCGGCTTGTAGGAGCCGTTTGAGTACAGCCAATAATGCTATTCCCGCTTTGATCGATAGTGATTTAAATGAAAAATTTTCCCCATCAGAGAAAGCTGATGAGTTCTCTCGCTATTTCTCGTCCGTATTTTCTGTACCTCTTCAATGTCCATTACCTGAAATTAAATTACCAATCGTTACTGAGCCGTTTAATTTCGATTATATAACCGAAGATATGGTAATACGAGCATTATCTTCTCTTAAATCTAAGTGTAACACGTCCCCTGATTCTATTCCTAATATTGTATTGAAGAAATGTCGCGTTGCCCTGATTAAACCATTATGTATCCTTTTTAATAATAGCCTTTTTACTGGCTCTGTTCCCCTACTGTGGAAGAGATCTATAGTAAAACCAGTACACAAGAGCAATTCCCGGAATCTAGTTACCAATTACAGACCTATTTCTCTATGCTGTTCCTTATCAAAAGTTATGGAGAAAATTATTGTTAAGGAAGTATCTTGCTATTTAGAAAAAGAGAACCTTTTATCGCCCTACCAGGCTGGTTTTAGAGCTAGGAGGTCTACTGTGACCTCTTTAGTTGAATCTCATTCGTTCATTGTTGACTCGTTATCCCAAAGCATCCCTATCGATATAATATTCCTTGATATCAGTAAAGCATTTGATTCTGTTGATCATAGATTACTTCTAAATAGGATAGCATCTTTTGGTATCTCTTCTCCAATCGCTAAATGGTTAACTGATTATCTTGTTGGCCGCTCACAAACAGTTATGATCGATAATAGTCTATCTGACCCAATTCCCGTAATATCAGGTATACCTCAAGGATCATCTTTAGGCCCGTTGTTATTCTTGTTGTACATCGACTCTGTTAAAGAAGCTATCCCCGATTCTATCAAATTTTGCTTATTCGCAGATGATATAAAGATAAAGGGACGCGCTACCTCTTGTAATTATATCCAACTAGCTTTGAATCGTATAACCGATTGGTGCCTCAAGTGGAATTTGTCCCTATCCATGTCTAAGTGTAATGTAATTCATCTCGGATCATCCAATTCTCGCATCGTCTATTACATGAACAGTCAACCTCTAGTAGTTGGTAGAGTTGCCAAAGATCTTGGTGTAATCATATGTGATCGTTTCTCTTATCGTAATCATGTTGAAGACAAATGTAAAAAAGGCTCTGCTCTTGTTAACATTATGTTAAAAGCCTTCAAGTCACCATGTCCGCCTCTTTTAACTTCAGCTTTTAAAATTTATGTCAGACCTGTTCTTGAATACGCTAGTGAGTTATGTAATCCCTCATCCCCCGGCTTAGTAAAATCTATTGAAAAAGTTCAGCGGTCGTTTACGAGAAGAATCTTAGCAAGATCTGGCCATTCCAGACTTCCCTATTCACAAAGAATCTCCATGTTAGGCATAGAAACTCTTGAATATCGTCGTGCTATATCTGACCTTTTATTTATTCATAAATGTGTCCACAAAAAATGTGAACTTGAAACTATGAACTTGTTTCAAATGTCTGCAGTACAGAGATTTTCTCGCCATTCTCATGAGCTCAGGCTAAAAACACCTCATAATATTAGCAAATGTTCTATTTCTACATGTGTCTCTCGCCAGCTATCAGTATGGAATTCATTACCTTTTGAGATCGTCAGTACACCCAATACTGCTAGTTTCAAAAAACAATTATTATCTCTGCCTACTGAAAAGATATTACCTAAACCTTTCGTTCATGACTAATATAATTGTCGATTTTCTCGCACTTTTCTCACTCTCGCACTTTTCTCTCACAGTGAGCAGTGCGTTTATTGAGAGCTCTGATATTGATTTCTTCACCCAGTGCCCTATATCCTATTCCTGTCCAAACATGTCCTCTTCTTCTGCCAACATTGAAATCGCCTCTCTTCTGGAAACCATCCGTTTACAAGCAGACACGATAGCAACTCAAGCGCGAACCATTGAGGCTCAAAACAAGCAGATTGAGTCTCTCACTCAAGAAAAGTTTGCCGTTTCATCAGCAGCCCAATCTACTCAGTTCACTTTGTCTCCAGACGCTGTTGCTTATGAGGCAGTCAGACGCTGCCTACTCGAAGACAAAGATGTTATTGAAGAGAAGTCCAAGAATATCGTGGTTGTTGGTTTGGAGGAACACGAATCGGACTCAGTCACAGCCGCGAACGATGAAACCTTCGTTTCAAAGTTCATACAAGAACTGGATATCCAGGGCATTTCGGAGGCCTTCAAGAGAGGCGAAGTCAAATACAAGCGGTTTGGCAAAGCGGAGCACAAAAGACGAGTTCTGAAGATATATCTACCGTCTACAACTCTTCGCTCAGCTTATCTGAAAAAGATAAGAACTTCAAGGCTTAATGTCCTGCAGTCTCTTCCCCGAGTCTTCGTCAGAGAAGACTTGACCAGAACTGGACTCGAATTAGAAAAGCAGTGCAGACATATTGCCAGAGAACGGAACCAGGCGGCCGGGCAGATAGAGTGGACCGTCAGAGGAACTCAGCTGTCCAAGCTATCGACGCCGAGACCATTCCGAGAAGAACAGAAGAGGTCATTCGCTAACGTTACCAAAAGAACTTCTCGCTAGGTCAGTGGCAGTGTTAGGAATTCTTTTTCTTGCCCTTTAACGAAAGCATGTTTATTCAATGCGAGATCTATACGCAATAAAGTAGCTGATCTTGATTTTTTGCTTATTTAAAATAACTATGATCTTGTTTTCGTTACAGAAACTTGGCTTTCTTCCTTAGATTCCGATCATGAGTTTTTGAAGGAGCATAAATATTTGTTGTATAGATGTGATCGTTCCCTAAATGATCCTAATCAAGGCGGAGGAGTTGCCGCATTTGTCTCCCTTAATATTCCATATGTTCTAGTTTCCTCTTTCCAAGATAATGGCATAGAAGTGATATCTCTCGATATCTTCAACCCTATTGCACTTCCACGGCAAATGCGATGCGTAGTGATCTACCGTTCCCCTTCCTGTACATCAGCAACGATGGTCAGATTGTTGTCCTACATTAAATCGATTACTCTTCCCAATATACCTATGGTGGTAGTAGGAGATCTCAATCTTCCATTTATTGACTGGAATAGCCTATACACTTCTTACAATGAGAATCATTCCTTGTTCTTAGATTTTTGCTGCGATGAGCATTTTTTTCAATTCGTCTCCCAACCAACACGTGGTACGAACATATTAGATATTGTGCTGTCTAATAGTCTAGTTGTTTCCGACTGTATTGTGATTGCGCCTTTTTCATCAAGTGACCATGCCACCGTAGAATTTCAAGTGTCTTTCTCAGCTTTTCCTGCTGCTTCGGCTCCTTCTATAAGAAATTTCGCGCGTGCGAATTGGGCTATGATGGAATGGCTGATTGCATCTCATGACTGGACACTTTCTCTAGCTCTTTTCGACTCTGACGCTGCTAATAACTACTTTGTTGACTTCCTTGTCCACCTTATCGACCGTTTCGTCCCAGTGTTCTCCGATTTCTCTGATATCGACCTCTATCCACCTAGGCTCCGAACAATGTATTACAAGCTTCAACGAGCTACACTTCATTCTCCTAATTCTGTTTACAGCCACAATCTTTCTGCTGAATTTTCTAAACAGTTACATTTGCACCAGATTGAGAAAGAAAGCAAACTAGTTAGTAAAGGAAACCTGAAATTGTTTTATTCCGAATGTCGCAGTCGCTCTAAGGGCCGTAATTCAGCAATGCCCACAATAGTTGATCAATCTAATCGAACTTTGGTTACTTCATTATCTAAAGCCGAAGCTTTCTCAGATTTTTTCTCTTCGGTGTACTCGACCCCTCGTTCTATTGTTCCTGAGATCTATCCGACGACTCCCTCGAAATTGTACTTTGATTTCATAACTCATGATATGATATTGAATGGTATTAGAAAGTTGAGCAATAAGTGTAATACTTCTCCTGACACCATACCAAATATTGTTTTCAAGAAACTGCGTTTTGTGCTTCTGAAACCGTTATCTATTATTTTTAACAATTCTTTACTTTCTGGAAAGGCACCCTCTCTCTGGAAAATAACGATAGTTAAACCCATCCCTAAACCCAAATCTGCGGCAGATCAACTTTCAAGTTATCGTCCTATTTCGTTAACTTGTTCAATCTCTAAAGTTATGGAAAACGTTTTGATTAGTCAAATTGATGCTTACTTGGAGAACAATTCTATTCTATCTCCTCATCAATTCGGTTTTAGAAGCAAAAGGTCCACAGTAACTTCACTAGTACAATCACATTGTTACCTTGCGGATTTACTGTCTCATGGAAAGGCTGTCGATGTTGTTCTCCTTGACATATCTAAGGCCTTCGACACAGTAGACCATAATCTTTTAGTACGAAAACTTGAAAATATAGGAATTTGTAATCCTGTCCTTGGATGGATTCGTGATTATTTGACTGAAAGAATGCAGACTATTTGTGTTGACAACGAGTTTTCAAGCACTTCCTCTGTATTTAGTGGTGTGCCCCAAGGATCAACAATCGGCCCTAAATTATTCTTATTATTTATCGATGACATAAAGGAAGTTATTCCTTCGACTGTGCAATATTCGATATATGCCGACGACGTGAAACTGTTTACTGAAGTACCACTTTTCTCTTCCGATCTCCAAATAGCCATTGATAACATCTCTAACTGGTGTCAACATTCCAATCTTGAGCTATCTGCTAAAAAATGCGTTGTTTCACACTTCGGTTCCAATGCCATGATGAATTACTATCTTAACGGAGTGGTCATGAATAAATCTTCTGAAGTAAATGATTTAGGCGTTGTGTTCTCTGATAATCTTTCCTCCAATAAACAAGTCGAGATTGTCTGTAAGAAAGCAACAAACCTTGCGAACTTATTCTTGCGTACATTCAAGACTAAGTCTCTTGATGTTCTGACACTAGCTTTTGTCACTTATGTACGCCCAATCCTCGAATACGCGACTGTAGTTTGGTCCCCAACAACCATAGGCCTTGTGAAAGACATTGAAAAAGTTCAAAGGAGTTTCACCAGAAGAATCCTAGCTAGGAACGGACTTCCTCGATTAGATTACTCTGAAAGACTAGAAATGCTTAATCTAGAGTCACTTGAATACCGCCGCGTTGTTGCTGACCTAGTATTTATCCATAAAAGAATACATTCGTGTTCTGAATTTGATTCTTCCAGACTATTCATTGTTAAACCACTTAAGAATATTAGAAATGCTCAACAAGTTGAGAATCGCATTGCCTTTCGCTATAAACAGCTCCCGGTTCTCTACATGTGCATCAAGAATTATCTCTATATGAAACTGCCTACCTTCTGAAATAGTATGCATTCATTCTGATATGATGTTTCTGACGAAACTGAAAGAACTTCCTGAACATACTATTTTACCTAGCCCTATTGTTTCTGACTACTGGCTTTAATACACTGCCACTGTATTACCTCACCTTCTTCTTTTTCATTTCTTAATTTTATCATATATAAAAATCCATGTTATTTTGTTTTTATTTTTCGATTCCACGTTAAACACACATGTACATGGAAATAAAGAATGAATGAATGAAATGAATGAATGAATGATTTTAAGTATATCACCCTCCCCCCTTTTTCATCTATACCGCAACCCCTAAACACCGCCACTTAGAAGAAAGTCCATGCATTTAACTTTGTTTTTGTTTGTGTTTTCATGATATCTCATGTGCTTGGAATAAAGAAATGAAAAGAAATGAAATGAAAAATGAAGAATAGTCATGAGAGAGAGATCGGCTAAAGAAGTAAGAATAGTCATGAGAGAGAGATGGGCTAAAGAAGTAAGAATAGTCATGATAGAGAGATGGGCTAAAGAAGTAAGAATAGTCATGAGAGAGAGATGGGCTAAAGAAGTAAGAATAGTCATGAGAGAGAGAGATGGGCTAAAGAAGTAAGAATAGTCATGAGAGAGAGATGGGCTTTGCCTGCATGAGGGATCTGATTGGACCTTTCAACAGGACTCGGCACCTGCTCACAAGTCTAAAATCGCACAAGAGTGGTTGCGCACACACACCCCAAACTTCATAAGCACTTCCGAATGGCCATCGAATTACCCTGACCTGAACCCGCACGACTTCAGCGTCTGGGGCGTCATGCAGGCAAAGGTTGGAGCTATCCACCACCACACTCTCGATTCTCTGCGTGCCGCCCTTCTCAAGGCATGGGACGAACCCGACAACGACAACCTGCGGTCACTGGCATGTGGATACGAGCGTCGTCTCAAGGCATGCGTTTGCGCTAGAGGCGGCCATATCAAACATGATTGTGCATAACTGTTGGATATATATTGTGATAAAGTATGTTATGATACCAAGATATGAATTTCGTTTTGAAAGGAAATACAGACATTTACAGTTGTCCAGGTAATTTATGGTCTCCCTGTACATACTTCTTAGGCCGCGAAACAAAAGTTCCGTCTTAACTTCATTTCTGAATCCATCAGAATAAGATTCTCTGCTCCTCATCAGCATCTTCTTCCTCTTTTCTTCATGACTCTTTGTTTTTTTCTAGCCCCTTATAGTGTGTCTTACTCCAGGGCTCTACCACGTCTTCGAGGATCTTCTTTACGTAGAAGTTGGCATCTATCTTCACACCAGGGTCTACGAAAACCAACGGCGTTTTGCCCGTAGCGCAAACAGCTCCCCTAACCATGAGGTACTTGGAGTGGCTGCTTCTTCCGACTGTGATTCCATGCTCAGCTGCTCCTTTACGATCGTGAGCAAGTATTCTATCGTTTTGAGAATTCACCGAAATCTCAATGGTGAATATTTTTTCATCAGTCCATAGCGTACGGAAAGGCTCGGCCCGCGCACATCGTTGCAACAGATCATTGCACCGTTGATGTCGAATAAGCTTCTGTCGAGCATCCAATCCATGTAGTTTCTGCATCCTGTAGGGGTACATCCCGAGACGGTGTTTGATTATCAGTCGTATTGATTCAGGGGAGATACCGACCGATGAAGCGAGCTTCCTCATGGATTGTCGATGATTGCGTATGATGCGTTTCCGGAGAATGCTCCTAATTTGGGGCATGTCGTCGGAAGTCGGTGGACGACCTCTTCCTGCACGGTCCTTGCCATCGGCTGTCTCCAGAAGACGATCGATGGTGGCGTAAACAGTTGATCGTGGAGCATTGAGTCGTCGCGCGATGTCCGCTCTCGTGTGACCGGAGTTGTGCAGTGCAATGATCGCAGCACGAAGAGGACTTGATTTCACCATAACTTTACAAATAAAGCTAGAGCCATGAAACTTGGAACAAGAAACAACCAGTCTCAGAGAATTATCATGGAAAAATGAAAACAAAGATCGGTCAACTGTGTCGCGCAATAGAGCGCGTTAAAAATTTGTCCATGTAGTTTATGGTCACCCTAGATTAAAAAAATTTTCCTGCTACAATTTTCTTGTTCTCAGGGAACACGAAAAAATATGTGTCGTGGTTTTTCTTGAGATCTCATCGAAGTGGAGTTTTTACACTTCTTTAGTACTATTTTAATATCATCGTAATTGATATATGTATGACACATCCGAGTGGTTTTGCTTTTTGAAAAAATTGAAGTTTTTAAAAGTCGCGCTGACAAAAGTAATTCAACATTCGACTGTGAATAAGGGATCTGACCGTTCAATTGTTATGAAGTTGTTCTCGTAATTGAGTGGAACACAGTAAAAAGCGTACAAAATTTAACTACTCTATATTCTTGTTCGCATTGTAAATGTAAAGCGGTCGACCTTCTATATCCTCTCCCCTTCCCTCGTTTTACCTGATCGATAAAATAGAACTCGGCTTTTAGCAGAAACTAGAGACCTAAAAACCTTATCTTTCTAAGTATATCAATATCTTGAAATTTCTCACACACTCCTACACAGAGAAAGAGCGTTTAGATTGAAATATGTTCTACCTCATCTAGAAATTGCTTCTTGTCTATCGAATCCAATATACCGGAAGAATTCTGATCTCCTAGAGAAGGTTTTGAGATCTTCTTCTAGAAGTATATTCTATCGATGTTTCCCACAGCCGGATTACCCTCTCAGCCTTCCATGTTAGAGAGATCGTCTGAATCTAGTGGGCCTGAGTACTTCAGCTAAAAGAAGGGTGATTGCAGACCTTAAAATGGGTTGGAAGATCTTCAATGATAAGTTTATTATTGAAAAATCACGCATTTTCAAGCGCACCTCCCCCACTCGTACAAATATAAAATGTATTTCAATCGAATGTACTTCTTCCACTTATAGATTCAATTGTTTCGGTTTACGGGTTTCAAGTATGTTTTTACGGAATCTCGAGTGAAATATTGAATTCAGGTACAGTAGAGCAGTTCATAAGTCGTCTCCGTAATGAGAATCTGCTAAGTTAACTGGAGAATAAACAGTATCATTTAGAAATTTGCCTGTCGCCACACTTATGTTTGTATCATTTACAATGTGTCTCACCATAACCTTGAATTGTAAAATGTCGATAAAATATATATAAATGAAATAACGTCTTGTTATCTCGGTGTAAACATTCTGCCTTGTTAGAGCGTCGGTTGTCTCTGGTCAGTCTGGAATCCGAGAAGAGGTCAGCTGTAGAAGTTGGAGAGAATGTAAGCTTGTGTAATTGTTCGGTGTGAAAAAAGGAAACCGTAGAGTTGTCTACATATACACGTCATTGACATGAGTTAGCTGTAAAATCTTAATCGAGTGCCAGATATCTTCCTGGAGGCGCGACCAATTGGCCTCAGGTTCGAGCTCCTTTCAAAAGGAAGAAGTAGAGAATGGGAGGCGAGAGGGGGAGAGAGAAAGAGAAAAAAATGAGAAAGGAAGACAGAGATATAAAAAGAGAAAGAAAAAAAAGAAGAAAGACAAGAATAGAGAGGAAGGGAGCGTGGCCAAGCTTGAACAAATGAAAGATAGAAGTAGGTAAAGCCGTGCAAGTCGAGAGTATGAGCAAGAATACCGCCGAAACGCATTTAATCGTTTCCCAATTCCACTGTTTTGCATTTTCCTTAGGGGGCGAAGTTTAGGGGCGTTTTAGGGAAGTCTAATGAGTGAAGGTGAATTGTAATCGGAGAGGAAATTTGAGGGACCTTTGTGTTAGACACGGAAATAGCGACGTCTCGATCCCTCTTCTCTGACAAAATCCATATTCTATTTGAACTCTTTCCCTCCTCCTTTGAATTAAAGTGCATGAAACGTTGGATGGAGAGGGTCACGCGAAGGCTTTGTTGTTTTTGCCGGGGATCCGATTAATCTTCTTCCGCACCGACATCGTCTTCGCTAATGGAAAAATTGAGGAACCTCGCCACCCTGACTGGTTCGGTCCAAAGCGACCGTACCGTCAGCATTGTAGGTCTACTTGGGCAGAATGTAGTGGATTGCATTGGGGTCAAAGTTCTCGTCAACGTCCTTGCTTCTTTTGCATTTGGTAGGGGGTAACCTCCCAATGTCACTGGCGTCGTGTAGTTGTTCTTCAAAGCCGCCACTGCTCGTGTGTATGTCCTTCAGTCCTACTTGATATTCTTCTTTAGTCTTCACTTCGTTGTCTTTGTCCAGGAGTTGTGCTATACACTGTCGATGTTCACTGATAAAAGATCTGAATCTTACCAGCTGTCTTCTGTGGGTAAATAGTTTCAACGAGTGATGAAGGCGCAGTAGGGATTGATCGGAAAGTAGATCATTATCTGGTTTAACTGGCACTATATTGGCTTCGACATGCAAATCGTCGATATTTTCATCTAGACCCAACCCGCAGCTACGCGGAGTGCAGTATTTTGAGCAGTTTGTATATCTCTCCAGATAGTTTCGGACAGATTATGCGGCCAGATAAGAGCTGCATAATTGAATGAACGACAGATGACGTTATATGTTGTGCCTAGCAGTTTTTTCTTCTTTTCTTCATGTTGTTGATGATTGCACATATTGGTTCGATTTCCGGTCCTTTGGCAACTACTGTGCAGTCATCTGCGTAAGTAACAAGTCGAATGTCTTCAGGTGGTTTGGGCAAGTAGAAATTGAAGAGCGTGGGGGATGAGGCAACGCTTTGGGGTACTCCCGCTCAAAGTGACGTGAAGAAGATCATCGGTTGTTGTGCGAGTTCAGACAGATGAAGTTTATCCGGCTTCAAAAGATTCTAACCAAACTAACCAAAAGAGCGGAATCTTTGCACAAACAACATCATTGAAATAAAAAGAACGAGCATATTTGTAGTTTTTAACGCTCTGGAAGAAAGTAATATGTATAAGAATTAGTTCCAGGATAACCCAGAAACGCCGTGCTCGAGCTCGTCAAGTCTCTCAGAATCAGATGCGGCCAATTTGATAGAACTCCGCCCGCCGCTTGAAATGCCTCAGGGCAATGTGGGCACACCAACTCGCTTCTTTCTCGAAAAAGTACTATATTATCAACTTACTGGTACTGTATTATTAAATGTTAAACACTACAGTATAGCTTGCTGGAATACTCATTTAATAGTTTTAATAGTATTCACTCAGTTGAGACTTTAAGAAAAGTCCCATCCTCTTTCGAGAAAAAAAGACAGAAAGAAGTTGTCAAGAAATTCGATTCCGAATTCGAGGATAATCTTTAAGATCGTATTCTGTTGTTTAACAGTTGAACGTGATATAACAGACTGAGAATTTTTTGACGGAAAGATTAGTGTTATTTTGAATCACAGATTCGAGCCTGCACCTTGCCTTCCTCGTTGATCAAGAAACTTGGCTTGAAATCCGTGAGGAGAAGGCGGAAGTACGATGCGGTTCCCGGGTACTACGATGGTTGTCGTCGAGGACAAGGCGAGTTTGTTTGGCTGGGATATGGTAGTCGTCGAGGACAAGGCGAGTTTGTTTGGCTGGGATATGGCACACCACTCAAAGAATAGCGGGTAGGGAAAAAGAAGTAACAGAGATATGGGAGGACTGAGATGAAGAACGAAATTTTTCTCAATGGCTCAGATTAAAATCAGGATGTTTCTCTGACCCGCACTGCGGGTAGAAAAATCTATGCGCTCTCAAAAAACCCCCCAAAAACATTGAAATCTATGCGCTTGGAAAATATTTTTTTCTCTGATTTTCGTAGGGAAAGTCCAAATCATTAGAAAAATTGAATGTTAAACTCTGAAATTTCGCAAATCTATGCGCTCAGAAAAAGTTGTGCGGGTGGTAAGAAACACCCTTATTAAAATCTATTGTTAATCACTCCGCTTTGTTCTAACGTTTTAAGGTTTATCTTTACCTGTTCTAACCTTTCTTCAGTAAGAGAAAAAATTCTGCTTTTTTCTCACCTTCCCGTAAAAAGTGACATACTTGAAACTAAGCTACATTGTGCAATAAATATATATAACGAATAACGTTTTCAAGGTTTGACGACATATCTTCGCAAGGTCACCACAGGCAAAGAGCTCAACGGGAAGGGCAATGATGATGAAAGGGATCCGACCGCTCTCCAGGTTCGGGGATTGATCTGGTCAATATGTCAGTATCACAATAGATGCCTGGTTACCTCATTAGAACCGCTTCCCGTTTCGCTCGTGTAGACCGTACGGTTGTTAAAGCAATGTTTTGAAAGTATTACAGTGACCCGATTCGCGTGGCAGAAACCTAGTGAGAATGGATTCCTAACCAGGCAGGCTCTTGTTTTCTTGAGGTATACCATGGAATAAATTCTTTACGTACCTCACTAGAGAAGTTGACCGTTTGGATGCCAATAAAGACCTATACTTGGGTTCAGAGTTTTTTGTTGTTGTTGTTCTTATAACGTTTTAAACATGACCTCAAACTTGAGTAATCGAGAAAAAGGTTTTTTATGAGAAGAAATTCAAAGAGAATGTAATAATCTTTTTCATCGGCAAATTGCGTACGAAGCAGAGGTTTGCAGTCGCCGCAACCAGAAGACCCGACTGATGCAGCTATGCGAAATGACTTTGGACCGGATAACGACGACTTGGAGCATGAAGATAACGATGAGTGCGAGGAGTGGGAAAGGTGAGATTACGGTCGGATAGGTCACCCTATTCGGGGAAAATTAAGACACGAGACTAGAATTTTGAGAAAATCAGCGGAAGGGTGAAAGGCAGAGAAGTTCAAAAGAAAGAAATATAAGGAAGAGCGAGATAGGAAATAGAAGACTAGTGATGTAGAAATGTTAAGTACCCATACGTTATTTGGTTTGTCCATTAAGGCGCAATGGAAGCTTTGTTTTTTTTAAACAGGGATGAGAAGTGAATAACTTTCATTAAGCGTTACCATGTTTCTAGTAATGGTGCTTTTTTGATTCAAAAAGAAAGTCATTTTAAAATCGAAACTGATGTGTATGATATACTCGAACATGAACCATGTAAGTACGAGCGTAAGGCCAGGGGCCATATGCCAGGGGCCATATGCAAAAATCCAAGTGGATTTCCGCGAGAAAATTTGCGGACCCCGCTCTGCAGCGGGAATAGTACTAGGAAGAAGACAGAATAACTAAAATATGGTTTATCATTGCGAAATATTATAATTTGGTAGATAGGCTCAATAAAAGTTGTGATAATGGTCATTATAAAGGATTTGATTATATGTATATCAATATTGAAAGTTTTTTTTGTAGGTTTCAATCGAATTAAATGATGAATTTGAAGGCACGGAGCATTGCATGACGACGTGACTGAGCATGAGAGAACAAAAGAGAAGAGATTCGAAGAGGAGATGGAGGTAGAGGATTCATTCTTATTGATCATCCTAATTCAAAAGTATTATTTCTAGTTATATTAGATCATTGCGTTGGAAATGATATTGTATGCAATTGTAGGGCAGAGGTATTGAGTTGGGCATTCATTTCGGAAAGATCTACCGTTACCAAAGAGGTTAAGAGATGTTGATAGTGCTCTTTTACAATTCTGATTTTCCGCACTGCTGCTAAACCAACTAGTAGCAGGGGTAAAATAGTAACCGGCTATGTTGGCACAAAAAATCCTGCTATGTTGGCACAAAAAATCCTGCTATGTTGGCACAAAAAATCCTGCTATGTTGGCACAAACATGTTCGCGCCAAAAATGACCTATATTTTCTCTTTTTTCAGTTCTATTTTACTTCTCCTCTACTTCTCATTCCACTCCTTTAGCGTCTCCTCATCCTTTTTCAATTCACTCGGCGCGTAGAAACTTGCCTCAGACCGTTCTCAATCAACACCTGATTATTGTGTGTGACCCATGTTCCAAGTATATCATTTATCCCAAAAAGATCCACACAAAAGAATAGTAATCCTTGCACTAATCGAGTTTCCCAGCGGTTTTTTCTCGCATTGGCTGTGACTCAGAAGCAGGTAACCATTCTCATTCCAGGGTAGCGAGTATTCCAGGTAACCATTCTCATTCCAGGGTAGCGAGTATTCCAGGTAACCATTCTCATTCCAGGGTAGCGAGTATTCCGCTACGAAGTGAGGAGAATCGCGTGAAAAATTTTTAATTTTAGTTAGAGGAATGTCGAGCATATGCAATTTATCCGGGGTGTTGAATAGCGGCCAAGACAACATTCAGGATTATAAAATTTGTTTAAAAACACTTAAATTTAGCGTGTTGTCATCCTTCAATTCTTTATTCCGCTTGAAACAAAACATAATGTTAAGTGACGAAACAGATGACACTGTCACAAGAAAAGTGAATTCAGTGAAGGTTATGAAAAGTGAGATCTAAATATGACAAGAACAATGAGGAACATTTCATTTTAGGAAAATAGGAAAGCACACAAAAAAAGCAAAGAAAGCAAAGCTTGTATCTTCAGTTGTGAACTATTCATCAGCAATTAAGAACTATTCATCCGCAATAATAACTTGAAATTCCAAAAATTCAACTCACTCTTTATCATTCGAGAGCTAACCGAGAACACAAATATAATGGAAAAAAGAGGAGAAACAGAAACAAAACATTTGAAGAAACAAAGCAATTGAATTAAAAATGTTTTCTAGAGTTGGTGACAATGGTCTCACAATCAAGCTTAATAAGTTCATTTCTAAAAATGCTAGAAGAGCTTGTAGAAACCAAAGAACAAGGTAACTTATTCCAGACATTAATCATTCTTGAGGCACAAGTGCTTGTTCTGCTTTGATATTTACACGGCAAGCATATTCTGTAGTTATTCGATTCTCTCAGCGAATAAGGCGATGGGCAAAGTTTAAACATATTTGAGTAATCTACTTGAATATTTCCGTGCAGACATTTATGGATGAACACAAGATCGGCCACATTTCTTCTATATTCAAGCGAGGAGATGGAAAGAAAATTCAGTCTAGCAACATAACTCATTTTGGGTAATCCGGCCCTTTGTAGTAACCTTCGTGTAAATGATCTTTGCACTTTTTCTATGCAGTTAACGAGACCGATAGTTACTGGGGACCATACCTCACTCCCATATTCAATAAGGGGTCTTATGTATGTGGTGTATATTCTGAGCAGAACTTTAATTGATTTGGTTTTAAAGGCTCTGAAGATCATGTTTATACATTTTTGGGACTTTAGGGAGGTTAGTTCTATATGTTTAGAGAATGTGATATCTTCCTGAAATGTAATGCCAAGATCTTTCACTAATGAAGTAGTTGGTATGATATTGTCTTCTAGGTTATATGTTACTTTTGGATTCCTAGGACCACAGTGCATGATAAAGCATTTTTGAGTTGATATCACAAGTCCCCAGGTCAGTGAGTAATCGGAAATGGAATCCAGACTTTTCTGAAGAGAGTCTCTGTTTTTGGAAAAAATTTTGAGGTCATCGGCATATAGAAAACCATGGACATCTGGCTCTATGTGCTCCATGATATCATTTATAAATATTGAAAAGAGGAGGGGTCCAAGGCAACTCCCCTGGGGAACACCACTGTTGTATACTTTAGGGCCTGATAATGTATCTCCGATTGAGACTTTCGAGGACCTGCTCGTGAGAAAAGAACGGATAAGATAGAGGAGGTTGCCCGTTATTCCCACTTTTTCAAGTTTGTGAACAAGAAATCTTATGTTTACAGAGTCGAAAGCCCGTGAAAAGTCGACTAGACAGATGTCAAAGTCTATTTTTTTATTCTGAAGCGTGAGGTAAATGGAATGAGCCTCTACCAGGGATGTTACCGTGGACCGTCTCCGACGGAAACCATGTTGTTTGGGATGTAGTATGCCATTGGTTTCCAGATATTGATAAGTTATATTGAAGATCAGTCTCTCGAATACCTTTGACATAGAGCACACCATAGTGATAGGACGATAATTTTCGATCTGAGAGCGGGGCCCTTTTTTATGAACTGGTTTGATTATTCCTTTTTTCCAGGCCAGAGGGTAGTGCCCTAAGGTTAGTGAGTTGGTGAAAATGATGAAGAGAGGTATGGCCAGTGAGTCCAGACAATTTTTGAGTAGTCTACTTGGAATAAAGTCAGGGGAAGAGTTCAGTTTCGGAGCTATTCGTTTCAGAATGGAGTTCACCTCAAAAGGGGAGATGTCATTAATGTGGTCGAGGTGAAAATTCGGGCGAGAGATCTGAAGGGGTCCACTGATTGGTAAGGGTTGTAACTTATCAAAATACTCGGCGAAGTGAGTTGCTTGTTCGAAGGGGATAGTAGTTGGTTTATTGTTCACTATGAGAGCAGGAATAGATGTGTTGCTTTTAACGCGGTTGGATATAGTTCTGAAGAATACCTTATAGTTTCTCGGGAACTTAAGCTTGTCTTCCCTAAGAACCTCGAATTTGACTAGTTCTTTGTGAAGTTTCTTGGATGTGCGTAATGACGTAATGGAGAGAGGGTTTCGTTTGTTACTTCTCTGTAGGAAGCTGTATAATCTTCTTATCTTGGGGGGATATTTCAAATGTGTTTTGACATTCTTATTTTTTGGAATCCTATTATCCATTATGAATTGGATGATGTTGGTTAATTTATCGACACTTTCGTCAATAGTTAGGTTTGAGAGCATGTAAGTCCAGTCGATGCTAAAGAGGTCTGAGTTGATTATTTCCCAATCTGCCTTTTTCCAGTCTAACGATGAGCTGGTGCTTGTGATAATACGCTTGGCTCTATCTCTGATTTCAAAGTATATTGAGGCATGATCGCTGGTGGAGAAGGGAGGCC
Organism: Allodiplogaster pararmata; assembly: GCA_964056735.1. Lineage (NCBI taxonomy): Eukaryota > Metazoa > Nematoda > Chromadorea > Rhabditida > Diplogasteridae > Allodiplogaster > Allodiplogaster pararmata. The sequence goes on from OZ057406.1 coordinate 41,588,222, forward strand.
TGACAATACAGTCTTTTATGATATTTGAATTACAGAGCAGGCAATCGAGTGTATTTTGAAGTCTAGTGGGAGAAAGTACGAGTTGTTTAAGATTGTTGTCGCATGTCATGTTTAAGAATGCAAGAGACATACTACATGTATTGGGAGCGGTGAGATTTGCCGATTTACTTCTGTCCTGGTTTCAGGTGACTTGGGAAAAAGGAGGACCTGGTCTGGTATGGGAGATGGACAAGGGGAAATGGGATGCGATGGAGAAGGTTGGTTCGGTTCTTAGCGGTTCAGAATCAATTTTATTTAAAAGCAGGGGAATTTATTCATGCTTGCAGCAATTAATTAAGTTTTTTTCTGCTCAAATGTAGCTTTCTCGATGTTTTTTGTCCGAAGGGAACTCTTCAGGAAAAATAACGGACATTATATCGGAAGGAGAATGTATTAATGTCAACCGTGAAAAAAAATATTTTGTTTTACTGTGCGATGATTTTCCGAAAAACAAAAAATTCTGGAAACGATTCAGTGTTAGTATTTTTTAAAAAAAACTAACAATGTTGTGATACCGCTTCTTACTTAGTGATTTTTTACCAAAGGAATTATTTAAATTGATTGATGAAAAATAAATTAGGTTTTTTAGCGTCGAGAAAGAACAAATTTGTGTTTATAGCTCAACAGAGGTCACTTGCGATCAATCAAAATTTTGAAGGACAAAAAGCGACCGCTCTTTGAGCGAGGGAGTCTGGAATAATGAGAAGCGAGTTGAAGGTGAAGGGCAGAAAAGGAAGAGATTCTCAACATTCTATACTAAACCGCTCGAAGAGCGCTCCTCTTTCACAATTCTCAATTGATGTTTGATTGTGTGTTGGTGCAGGGAACGGACTGCGACTGGACTTGGGCGGATGACTGGGACGTGGATTACTCCGTCTACTATGAGGGGAAGGGTGCTGGTGACGTCGACAGCCGACAGGCAGTCGAGATGAGAGAGGACGACGCCAAGAGGTCACCACAAGCATATTTGATTGATCTTCGAACAGTCTTCTTTTTTCATGCTTAATACCGCTTATAGGTCAGAGAATGAATATTCAATGTTTATACCTGTTTATTTCTTGTTACCTTTTTGAAGAAAGACAGACCTGTTTATTTCTTGTTACCTTTTTGAAGAAAGACAGACCTGTTTATTTCTTGTTACCTTTTTGAAGAAAGACAGACCTGTTTATTTCTTGTTACCTTTTTGAAGAAAGACAGACCTGTTTATTTCTTGTTACCTTTTTGAAGAAAGACAGACCTGTTTATTTCTTGTTACCTTTTTGAAGAAAGACAGACCTGTTTATTTCTTGTTACCTTTTTGAAGAAAGACAGACCTGTTTATTTCTTGTTACCTTTTTGAAGAAAGACAGACCTGTTTATTTCTTGTTACCTTTTTGAAGAAAGACAGACCTGTTTATTTCTTGTTACCTTTTTGAAGAAAGACAGACCTGTTTATTTCTTGTTACCTTTTTGAAGAAAGACAGACCTGTTTATTTCTTGTTACCTTTTTGAAGAAAGACAGACCTGTTTATTTCTTGTTACCTTTTTGAAGAAAGACAGACCTGTTTATTTCTTGTTACCTTTTTGAAGAAAGACAGACCTGTTTATTTCTTGTTACCTTTTTGAAGAAAGACAGACCTGTTTATTTCTTGTTACCTTTTTGAAGAAAGACAGACCTGTTTATTTCTTGTTACCTTTTTGAAGAAAGACAGACCTGTTTATTTCTTGTTACCTTTTTGAAGAAAGACAGACCTGTTTATTTCTTGTTACCTTTTTGAAGAAAGACAGACCTGTTTATTTCTTGTTACCTTTTTGAAGAAAGACAGACCTGTTTATTTCTTGTTACCTTTTTGAAGAAAGACAGACCTGTTTATTTCTTGTTACCTTTTTGAAGAAAGACAGACCTGTTTATTTCTTGTTACCTTTTTGAAGAAAGACAGACCTGTTTATTTCTTGTTACCTTTTTGAAGAAAGACAGACCTGTTTATTTCTTGTTACCTTTTTGAAGAAAGACAGACCTGTTTATTTCTTGTTACCTTTTTGAAGAAAGACAGACCTGTTTATTTCTTGTTACCTTTTTGAAGAAAGACAGACCTGTTTATTTCTTGTTACCTTTTTGAAGAAAGACAGACCTTTACGTGAAACTTCTCAACTCAACAAAATTATTCTCAATTTGCCTCCTCCAGAGGTTCTCTGATCACACATTTTAACTTTCATCGGGTCTTTTTGTCATTTTCTTACACATTAAATAATCCTTTGGGAGGGAATGCAGATGATATCCTGATTGTGACTCAATTGTAAACTGAAAGAACCCCTTGTGTGACTGCTGATGTGTAGAACATTGGGAGAGTAAGAAATGGCCTAGCACTACAAACATTCCTTCAACCCGCTGGTTTGGCCAGAATGGATGGCTATCAGGGTGTTTCTTAGCACCCGCACAAAATTTTTACGAGCACATAGATATTTTAAATTTCAGAGTTCAACATTCAATTTTTCTAAACTCAGTTTTTCAAAATTCAATTTGGATTTCCCTACGAAAAACCCGAGAAAAATTTTTTTGCAAGCGCAAAGATTTAAATGTTTTTTGGAGAGCGCATAAATTTTTTTACCCGCAGTGCGGGTCAGAGAAACACCCTGATCGGGTGTTTCTATATAGAATTGAATGTGAGACCGGTCGTAAATAGGTCGCTTGAACTTGTGAAAAAATAAGTATGAGCGCTCATTCGAGAGATGGGTATATAATAATTGAAAGCGAGCAAGTTGTGCAAATTCCAGAGTTTGATAATAAAAAAATCTGCCGTTTGTTTATTATCAGATCTTCCCAGGGGTTAAATAGTCATGTAAGATCTTCTGTCGGTGGGCCTCTGTTTTCCAAATCATAAGGGGGGACCCTTATGTGAAAAAAAAGATAAGAAGGACCTTATGTGAGAAAAAAAGAAGAAAATTTCCGCCCCAAGATGGGACCCTTATGTGAAAAAACTTTTTTTCCGCCTTCTCCCCCTCTGTCCCTTTTCTTGCACACTAAAAAAAACCCTGCCCCCCCTCTAGGCGCAAATTGAGAGGTGAAACTCCCCATTTGGTTGAAGAGTGTATTAGGCCTTCGCACAAATCCCAGCGTCCTTTCATTATGTCACACTCTGATTGGTTGGCATGGATTAGTTCAGCACGAAATAGAAAAAGCAAATTATTTTTTGAGGCGAGGAGATTTGATGGAAAGTGTGTTCTCGAAGAAAAAGGCGGAACAAGAAAGAAGGCATATGAGAAAGGGCGGCCGACCGTCCACGAAGAACGAGAAAGCAGGAAATGACAACAATGTCGTCAATGAGATCATGAAGAAGTCAGGAGATCAATCATCAGTAATTCTCACTCCCAGAGGTCTATTCGGACTCTCATTGGTTTGCGGAAGGTATTAAAAACCAGGTTTTTCGAACCTGTACTGTGGGTTAGAGCTATTCAAGAAAAAATCCAACCTCTTTTTCATATCACACGCTCTCGCGCTCTCTTTATTGATCTGCCGTTCCGTCATGATTAGTTATCTTCATATACACACTCTTTTTGCGGGTGGAAAGAAATAGCTTGGTGGAATCTCAGTTCTATCAGGTGGTGTTTCCATAGAGGAACACGGACTCAGTACTGTATGGTTTGCTTACAGTACCGCCCAAAATGTTATAATATATTGAATTATTGAACATAACTTTTTTCAAAAAAAAACGAATGAAGATCAAATTTTCAGATTTTTTTTTACAAGCCAAATTCACATGTTTCGAGTTATAGAACAAGTTTGGAAAATGCTTTATTAGGTTTATTCGTAAAAAAAAAGGAAATAGTAAAAAGTGCTTATAGAGATGTTCAGTTTTTTCGAAGTAATAAAACAAATATTCTAGTATTTGGTGGCATATCCTTTCGAGTCAATGACTGCCTGACATCTACGAGGCATAGAATCAATCAAAGAGTCAATGGTTGCCTGCGAAATCGCCTTCCATTCCTCCTCTAGCTGCTTAAACTTTTCATCAGCATTTCTGCATGTTCTTCTCGTCAATTTTCGTTGCAAATGTTCCCATAAATTTTCGATGATGTTCAAATCGGGTAGTAGTAGTAGATTGCCCGCCGTAGGTCTCCGGCTGGGTAGACGAGGTCTTCTTTGACATGGCTCAGCGATTTGGAGGTGTATTCGGATCAGAGACGCTGGGTCTTTCTGATCCGTGTTAGAAAAAATGAGGGTTCGGGGGAAGCCGTCCTCGTTGTCCCTTGCGGGAGATTCCATTGGGAAGATTTGTTTTGGAGGTCCATTGGGTCCGACGCTTTGTAGCGTCGTCCACAGTCGCACCGCGTGTAGGTGACCTCCGTCGCGACCGTTCAAATCGGGAGACTGGCTCGGCCAGTCCAAAACATCCACATGCCGACGGCGAAACCAGTTCTGAGCGTGCTGAGATCGATGTTTCGGGTCGTTATCTTGTTGAAAGGTGAACCCACGGCCGAATTTGGAGAGGGCCCAAGGGCGCATAGTGCTTTCCATTATGTTCTCATAGCCGTAACGATCGAGATTTCCGACAATACGTCTAATTGGACCCATGCCGCTGGCGGAAAAAAACAGCCCTAGACCATCACAGAACCACCGCCTTGTTTGACTGTGAGCGACTAGTATTGCGGCAGGAAACGCTTGCCCGCTGGACGTCTTACCCACCTCAGACCGTCACTGCAGAACATATTAAACTTGGATTCATCGCTCCAAACAATCTGAGACCACTCACGGCGTGTCCAACTGAGGTGATCCTTAGCCCGCTGAACTCGAACTTTACGATTTTTTCGCTGATGAAAGGCTTCTTTGCAGGCCGCCTTCCATTCAGTCCAGCGGCTTGCAAACGGCGTTTTATGGTAGTTATTGAAGGAGCAGGAGTCGCGGGCGTTGATATGATAGCTTGAATGTCTGTAGCAGTGCGTTTCGGGTCTTCGCGAGATGCGCGCAGGATGCTTCGGTCCATGTACCTCGAAGTTACGCGGGGTCTCCCCGAACTTGTCTTCACGATGACTCGTCCCTGCAATTTTTTTGTGTTCCAAAGTTATTCAGTTGTAAAAAATTCGTTTACCTGGGTTCGAAAACGCCGGAGGATATGGGAGATAGCGCTCTGAGTTACCCCGAACTGCTGAGCGAGCTCGCTCTGTGACCGGCCCTGTTTCGCCCCAGCAACAACAGCTTCTTGCATTCTTTTACTTGTATTTCGATGTCCAACAGTTCGAACCATGACTTGAAACAAAATTTTTATGAATGAAATTCGGTAAACAAAAAAAAATCAACTAAAAAAAATCATGGAGAAAAACTGAAAAATGGAAGATATACCAATTTCGGTGTATTTCCTGGAGATAAATAATAAATCACTCAAAACGACGTCCGGTACGGTACAGACACCCAAAAAAACTTCTGTGAAAACTTGAGCTTTGAATTTTATCTTTGAAAAAAGTTATTTTCAATAACCCTATATATTATAACATTTTGGGCGGTACTGTACCTATGAGCTCATTAAGGGAATAGTCCTTCAAAATATCAGTCATGCGTGAACGTGTCTCCTTTTTATAAAAGTATGAACTAGCTGTTTTGAAGATTATTATTGCATTTTGTGTTGATACTAAAGAGAGTTCCCGAGATTAGATTTATTGATTGAGTCAAAAGATCGAAGTTTATACAACTTTTGTCATTAGACAATGACGATATGGTTCGAGTAGTTCACTAGATCTTTGAAAATTGTGGCCGTTATACTAAAAAATTGGAAACAAATTCGCGTACTGAGTCAATCAATGAGAAAAAGTTGTTATCTGATTTAATTTTAACCATTCAGTGACTGATTGTCCCTCTCTCGTATTCATGAACTTCAGAAGTGCATAGAAAATCGGTTCTCAGCGCGGTAATTAAATTCTTGAAAAAAAGTTCTTGCTGCTCTGATTTCGTACTGTTGATTTCAAAGATAAATACTATACGTGAAATAATAGATATGACCGTGTAATATCTATTATTAAAGTCATAACTTTACTCGCAACTATGACTCTTCTCTCAGGATGGGTTGGTCGAGTGGCGAGGGTCTGGGAAGCCAGAAGCAAGGCCGAGTTCACCCAGTAGCGGTGGACTTGGAAGAGGAGGGCCAGTTAGGGAGGGAGAGGAAGGGAGTCGGATGGCATGGAGAGAAGATGCAGAGACATGGGTTGGTTTAAAAGTTTTTTGGGTCATTGAAAAGTTGGTAACGTTCATGAGTCAGTGTAACTCGTACCGCGCTCTTATAGATTGGAAGGTGGCTGAGTTCGATCCCGCCCTGAGTAGTAGCTTTTTTCCATGTGAAAGTTCAATACTTTTTCTAGGGCTTAGGGGAAGTAACTTTGGATCAGTTGCGAAGGTTGCATGATTTTGTTACGAAATCATAGTCAAATGTTGGAAGGCCATTCAATCGAATGTTCATGCAACTTTTACAGGCTCTTCGATTAAAATATTCATTGATGTACATATACATATTAAGTGAAATCCCATAAATCTATATCAAATAAATGCATGAGGAATAGAGAATCCTTGATCTTGTAATACAATCTTTTACGACAGGGTCTTTCTTACAACCCGCAAAAAACTTTGTAAATCGAGTAAGGCGCTGATGATGAGTGTAGGGCGCGTTCAGCTATTCGATTGTAACAAATCGGTTATCTAGAGAAAAATAATTCGTTACCACCTGTGAAAAAGTGCCTTGAGGAAGTGAAAAGCCAAGCAAGAACTACGTTTACCGCGCGCGGTAAGAAACTAATGTTTACTATCCGACGCGCGGCTTAATTTTACGAAGGTTTCAAACGTTTCATGAAGTATGCACTTGAAGAACAAGAAATTATTTGCGACATATGGGTAAGAAGTTATGAAAAGACGTTCAAAACGCCTGTCCAGTTATTAGTGAGGTACTGACTGGTTAGCTGGTAGATTACCAGTGTTCACAAAAACTAAAGAGCGAATTTGTGACAGATTGGAGAAGCGCCGTGTACCGCACGCAATTCCAAGTGTCTTCGACGACGAGGAGAGAAAGGAATTCAAACGGAACAAGAAGAATGAGATACTATGGAGACGAGAAGATAAGACTGCTGATAACATCCGAACAAGCAAATCTGTCACCTCCTTCTTCAAGCTAATCGAGTGATGAATGATAAATGATCAAGCTAAACGACTTGTAAAGTTATTCAACTCGTAATCAATGACTAGTCGAATTATCACGCACTCTAGTCCCTTTTTCACTAATCAATGATTTCGAGAAACGGTTAGTCATGCGAAACTTTTTCCTCTATGTCATCTCGGCGGCATTCCACTTCCAAGAGTAGTACTCGGGAAAAAGTAAGGAAGTCAAAAAACTGATCATCGAGAGCGGGTCCGAAGACTGTTTTTCTAGCATGTTTGTCAATGTTTTTTTTTCAGAAGTAAGACGTCGATAAAAAGTTCAGTCCGCTCTAAGAAAAGCAAGTCTCTCCGAATGAGCAGATCATCTCCGCTTGTCGTAGCACTTCCAGAAAGAGCTGCAGCGCACGTGGATGAATCGTGTTCTTCGACAGAGAAAGACAATTCCTTTCTGGAAGATGACGAAATAACTACAGCCTCTCTTTCTCACTAACTATACTAATCCAACCCATACTAACAACTCCATCTTGACAGTAAAATGTACCAGAATCGGTTTAATGGCGGAAGTTGTGATCTTCTTGAGTAATGGCAAGTCATCTATGGGGAAACTACCTGACTTGTAAGTTATATATATCAAAGTCACCTGACAATTAAGCGGTATTCTCAATAATAATTTCGTCTGACTCAGTGTTCATGACTTTGGAATGCAGGCACTCTGAAATGAACTGAAGTTTGATTTAATTACCCTGGTTTGATTTGGGTTAAATTAACAACTGGTTTAATCACCCAAGTTTGAGGCACTTTCTTCTCCCATCGAAGTATTGAAGATGTACCCACAGAGTCCTATGGGCTGTGCCAATGGTAATTTTGCAGCCTCCAGGACATTAACTTAATGCTCAACTCTCAACAGATGTGGCAAAACGCTTTGATCAACGCGCAGCAGCTAGTTAACAACGGATACAATTCTGTTCAAGGGGTATAAGGAATGGTGCAGCCTCAGCTATTTCCGCAGAATCTTCTACAAGGTATCTACTACCATCAAGCGCAGTTACAAGCACAGCAGCAGCCTGGTCTGGCTCAGTTTGTAAATGTCCAGCTCCGAGATGCTCATCCCGCGGATGCTCTACCAGAAGATCCACCACGTGCAGGTAATCAACTGAATTCTACTCCCCGACGACCCGCTGTGACGGCCTCCTCTATGCTCAACTCACCCGAAATCGCGCAGAATGAGAATGATTCTGAATATCTCTACGGTGACAACGGAATCGACTCCCTCGACAACACGATGTTCGAGGAAAAGTGCAAGATCCTTCGACTCTCGATTGCTGCTCGACAACATCCCGCAGCAAGTGCAGTCTGCAGATTTCATCGTTTCGCGAATAACTTTCAAGGGTTGAACAGCCGTTTGACGTCTCGCTTCTTTGATGTCAGCAGGGATTAGATCGTCAGAGGAATCAGTGGGCTTGAGAAGTTCAACAGAACGACTCTGAGTACGTTCCTCCGGAAAGGCAAGGAGAAAGTATGCGGAGAAGATTTCGTAGCAGAGCTCAGAAAGTATGAAAACGCGCTTTCTAAGAATTTCAAGAAGGATTTTATAACGACATTCAGTACATTATTTGAGAATAAGGCGATTCTGATGGGAGATGATCACGGAGAAATTCTAAAGATGATTTTTACGATCAAGTGGATCTAACTTCAAATTACATTTTCGTGCCCCGAAAACTATTTGTCGTATAAATTCATTCGCAATAAGATCTGCTCGTCTGTTTACTGAATTAAATTCAAGTGTTTAGTATTTATAATATTGTTCCGCTCAATGTGTTCATGTGTTCAGTTGTAATGTTTATGATCTAATGTTTGGTTTGTTCCTTTAATGCTTATTATCTTCCAACTTGTTGGAATCACTATAACCCACATGATGTTTGTGTACTATCATTGTATATTATATGAACAACATGTAATAAATAAATAAATAAATAAAAAAAAGTACTTGACCAAAATAATTGTAGCGCGACAATTCGACCTCACAGACTACAAAGCGAGGATGCACGCGCTGAAAATGTTCATGGAGTAACTACTTACCTTCTAAAAGGTCGCGAATGCAAGTTGAGAACGGTCTCGAGAGGCAGCCTTCAAGGAGGCCATCCAGGACCCCGAGGCTCAGAACGGTCTCGAGAGGCAGCCTTCAAGGAGGCCATCCAGGACCCCGAGGCTCAGAACGGTCTCGAGAGGCAGCCTTCAAGGAGGCCATCCAGGACCCCGAGGCTCAGAACGGTCTCGAGAGGCAGCCTTCAAGGAGGCCATCCAGGACCCGAGTCTCATTTCGTGCAACTCGCTTTTGTGTCTCATTGCTTTGGTCTACGCGGAAGTTGGAGAGGACGGATGCGATAAAGTACAGGAGAAAGTGATCATGAATCGTGAGAGGCAGACCGAAGAAGGCTTTGCGAGAGCAGCCAACCCTCATCGTCACCCTGAGGACTAATAAGCCGTTGCTGAGCCTGATTTCCAACCTGATAAGAGAATCTACGCGATGTACTTCACAGAGATTCCCGCTCGACTGAGTCTCTCTAACCCCTAGTATCGAGTAACCCATTTAGTCGTCTGGGAATCCCAGAATGTTTAAATGGGAGTGTTCTCGGCACCATTCTCAGGAAGGCGAAGAGGACATAGAATTGTGAGACAAGCTACAGAAAAGAGGAATTCAGCTTCCTTAGCGAAAACGAAAAGTGTACCGTCCAACTACGTTCACGGCCTTAATAGAAGAGGAAGCAACCCGAATGGCGAAAGACATCACTACAATGTGCGAGAAACAGAATGTGATCATATCAATCGCTCTTCGTCTTCATCAACTCATTGCGTCGTCGAATCCAATTCTAATCCCCGACTGAGCTCAGATGCTTCCGGAAGCCCAGGGCTGCCTAAAAGAGTTGTCCAAACTGCTTGGCTTAATCTAGCTGCCGATCTGCTTACGTGTTCCTGGCCAGCGATCCCTTCTCCAGAACTTTCTCGCTCCCCACTACCAACTCACGCATGGATTCGGTCCTACCGAAATATTTAACTTTGTAAACTTCTTCCACAGTATGGCAGAGTAGACAAAGTCATGTTTTAGAGGAATATAGGAACCCGAGAGTAGTTAGGAGTTGAGATTTAGCTTCTTTTTCTTTTTCGTAGCTTGGGTAGATTCTATGCGCTGTTCAATAACACTAGTGATACGTTTTTTCATCGCAAATACACAGAAACAAAGTTTAACGTTTATTCACAAAGAGCATTTTGAATCAAAGGCTTTTGGAAACGATGTATGACTGAGTGTGAATAATTGAGGCTTGATTTCGAGAACTTGAACTTGCTCTTAACGAGAAGTCAAATACTTCTCCGATTTCCGTGGGATGATCTTGACGTCGCTTTAGAGGAATATAGGATTGACGAGTATTGGACGCGATCCGTCCCGTGCTTCTCTATTCGACGGAGACCTGGCCTACAACGCGTGTAACCGAGAACATTATCCACACGAATGAGATGAAAATGTTACGCTGCACACTAGGACTGACTCGCCTAGATTGTGTGCGTAACACGATTGTGAGAGGGAGACTCGGCGTGGCCCCAATACAAGACAAGATGCGAGAAGGGAGAGTTAGATGGTATGGACACGTGATGCGAAGAGACGCGACCAACATCGCAAGACACGCCCTTGACATGGAAGTACCAGGCAAACGCCCGCGAGGCAAACCGAAGACAAGATATATAGATACGCTCAACCAAGACCTGCGCCTTGCAAGACTCCACTCGGAAGACGCAACGGACAGATGTTTCCGGAGAGCTAAAAGCCGTACAGCGAACCCTACTCCGACCTCGGCCAGCGCGGGACAACGCTAAGTAGAAGAAGATCTTGACGTCGCTTACCTGTCCACCACGGTGGGTGCCTTCCGCAAGCGACTCGGCGCCTGTGTCAAGGAGAAAGGAGGGTTGTTTAAAATTTGAAAACACAGTTATATCCCAAACTATTTGAATAAACTTTGATGAAAATGTTGTTTGATTTGCTCAATCCGTTAAGTTTTTATCGGAAAAATAAGAGGCAAAAAATAAAAAACTAATGAACCAACGAGTGAAAAAATTTGGGTACGTGGAATACGGGAAGGTAGGAAAACAGTTGCATACCTGTTCGCTGTTTTAGAGGGGAAAAGATTGTTGGTGAGATCGTGCATTTTAGAGCTGATTGCATATTTAAATTTTTGGAAATCAAAGAGGAGAAAGAGATGATCTGTTTGATTTATGTAAACTTAAAGAAAGTGGAAGAGAGACGCAATGGACACAGAGGTCTAGAAGTGCCGAGAAGTCGAAACCGTTGGAACCCTGCCACCGGGAAAATTCTTGAACTATAAATGTGGGAAAAGAGAGAAAGATTGAAGTAGCAACAGAGATAGGGAGATGAATGAGAGAGTAAAGAGAGATACAGAGAGAGATAACGCTTGAAGTAGAAACAGAGGTAGAAAGAGGAATGAGAGAGTAAAGAGCGAGAGAGAGGGAGAGAAAGAGATCTCAACTTCAATAAAAGCCAAGGCATCTTTGGCCACGACATCTCTTTTCGGCATTCCTCGGGGGGTCAAGTCGTACAGATCTCAACTTCAATAAAAGCCAAGGCATCTTAGGGGGCGTTAATTTCAGTATAACGACCTTTTTTAACGATTTGTTCTTTTCTTCTATACAATTAATAAGTAGTAGCTGTAACTTTTTTCGAATTTCAGTTACGATTGCATAACTTAACACTGTTTATTCCTCCAAAATCCGCTTTTCAGCGAAGCGTACGAAGTAGCGTAGAACATTTTTTTTAGCGTACGGTAAATTGTGCTTTTTTATGTTCCGCGATCGATTGTTTTAACATGCTGTGTATGACGTGTATGCGTTGAAATCCACAGACCGAAGTGAAATAAAAAAATTCCACACGGGAATTAAAAAAAAACTTACTGTGATTATACATATATTAAAGATATGCTTCATGACTAATGTTTAAACTTTTCTTGTACAATTGAAAATTCTCGTACACTTTTCATTCTGGTCCACATCCATTTTTTGGCAAGTCTTTGTGAGACTTTCGTCGACTTAGTGCTGAAACATCGAATTTGCTCATTCAACATCAGTTAGGCTTTGTTACAATTTTTTGGCTGATTATATTCTAATTATCTTATAATTTATTTTAAAAAATTCCATTAATATAAGGATTATTTTTTAACAAAATTTGATTAACGCCATTGCATCATTCATTTCATTCTTTATTCCGGTTGAACATATGGCATAGTTAAGAGTGTGAAAACGATACAAAGTAATTTCAGGGTTTGAAACAAATATTTGAGGAATTCACAGAAATTTACAGTGAATTCAAAGCGATATGATCATATGAAGGTAGTTAACTAAAGTTTACATACGATGGGTGATAATGTCATAATCAAAGCTTAATTCGTGTTCTAGGGAAAATGATATCACAAGGAATTTGAAGCAAAGAGTTTTCAAAGACATCAGCCGATCTGATTCTAACAATGTCATCGTTCAGGCTATTCCATACATCAATAACTCGTGATGCGCAGGTATTGTTGTGTTTAGATAGCTTGAAAGGAAGAACTATTCTGAGGGAATGAGAAACTCTGTTGCTATAGGGACTTGGATGAACGGAAAAAAGCGAGGAATGGTCCATATCAAAGTGTCCATGGATACATTCAGGGGTTATTTAGTCATGACAGATTTTCTGTCGGCGGGCCTCTGTGTTCCAAATCTTTAGGGGAGACCCTTACGTAAAAAAAAAGGTAAGGGGGACCCTTATGTGAGAAAAAAAAATTTACCCCTAATTTTTACCCCCTTATGTGAAAAATTTTTTTCCGCTTTCGGCGGGGTTCTGTTTTTCCAAATCGTAAGGGGGGACCCTTATGTGAAATTTTTTTCGGCGGGTCTCTGTTTTTCCAAATCATAAGGGGGGACCCTTATGTGAAAAAAATTTTCCGCCTTTGGCGGGCGTCTGTCCCTTAATCTTTCACACTAAAAAACCCCTGGATACATTTGTGTATAAAACAAAGATCTGCTATGGCTCTTCTGTATTCAAGAGTGTCAAGAGAGAGTAATCTAAGGCGAGTAGGGTAATCTGATTTTGGTTGACAAGATCTATATAATATGCGACGGGTAAATGTTCTCTGAGCTCGTTCGAGCTTATTGATTGGACAGATGTCACATGGAGACCAAAGTTCAGCACCGTATTCAAGCAGTGGTAGTATATGAGACTTGTAGGCTCAAAGTAGTACAGTGATCGAGGAAGTCTTGAAAGCACGCAGAATCAGATTCATGAGATTTAAAGATTTCTTGATGGTATAATCAATGTGTTTCGAGAAGGATAACGATCTGTCAAATGTTATACCTAGATCTCTGACTGTTTCTTGTGAGGGCAACGCTGCTCCATTGATCAAATAGGGGAAATTGCAATTGGAAGGACCGCAATGAACCACGAAACACTTGGGAGTAGAAATCGTAAGTGACCAAGTGAAAGTATACATATATATGGCATTTAGTGCTGTATGCATGAGTCAAGGATTATACATATATATTTTATCTGCATCCGAGAATGCGCATTGGTAATCAAACATCAAAGACAATAAATTCGTTTGAAGAAAAAAAAGACAATTGAGAGCTATGGCATATGAAGGCTAGATACTTCATTAAATGCGAAACACTATTCTATTTACAGAAAATTTTTTTACGGAAAGCTTTGAGAGACTTTTCCCGAAGAAGATCAATAGGTAACTTGCTAAATATTCGATAAACTCGCAAAGAGAAGCTGTAGTACCTAGCAGTGTTACGAGTTTTTTCAACTTGAATAACGCTAGGAATAGTTCTTGTACAACGTCCTTTAAATATGCGGTTTCTATCAATTATGGACTGGTTCTGCATAATCTTCCAACCCATGACAACGTCGTTTTGATATCTCCTATCGGCCAAGTTTGTTAGGCCTAGACATCTTAGCCTAGTTTCATAAGACGGAAGAGCCTGAGGGTACATTTTGTTCGGAAAACAACGATAATATACAATGCGTGTAAAAATTATCTGAACATTTTCTACCGTTATCGAATCTTTCGAGTAGTGAGGATTCCAAAGCGTCGAAGCAAAGTCTAGGTGAGGCATTACATAAATTTTAAAACATTTGACCAATATAGATGAATCGTGGACAGAGATGGCTCTAAGAAATGAGAACATAGCCTTTCGAGCTTTGGTCACCCTATCAAGTACAGTGTCATTACGACGTAGGGATGCGGCCAATAGGATGCCCAAATCACGCACTTGTGGTACTCTGTCGATCGATATCTGATTAATGGCATATGTAGTAGACGGATTACTGGAACCAATATATAAATGGAAGGACTTACACGGTGAAAGAGTCTACTGATTGGAAAGGCACCAGTTATGAACACAGTCAAGAGCTTCTTGTAGTTCTTCTTTTTTCTCGTTCATATCTCCCTTGTTATAAGAGACATATAATTTAATATCATCGGCATAAGCCTGGTACTTCACATTCGGAAAACAATGGAGAACATCATTAATGTCGGCGATATATAAAGTAAACAGAAAAGGACCTAGTACAGAGCCTTGAGGAACTCCGGAGGTCACTGGCAGTGATTTCGAAAACGATTTACCTATTCGAACCGAAAAACTACGCTCCGTCAGAAATGATTGTAACCAGGAAAGCAATGGATCGTTGATGCCGTAATATTTGCATTTGTGGAGGAGTTTCGGAATATTTATGGAATCGAATGCCCTAGAAAAGTGTAAATAAATAACATCCGTACACTGGCTGATTGATAAAGCATTAGTCCAATCATCGTCACAAACTAAGAGATTAGTGACAACAGCACCTACTCTGAATCCATGTTGGTTACTAGGGATTATGTTGTTTTTCGTGCAATGATCAACAAGAATGTCTCGAACTAGGCGTTCCATAGTTTTAGAGGCTGGAGAAAGAATGGAAATGGGACGATAAGATGAAGAAAAACTAGGATCTTTACCAGGTTTCGGAATTGCAGAAATGAAGGAATGCTTCCATATTTTGGGAGTAGATTGGAGCATGATGCACATGTTATAAATGTGCGTCAGGGGGAGACACAGTGATGAGGCACATTTCTTAAACATTATCTGAGGAATATCATCACTACCTGTACTACCAGTAGATTTGAGTTTCATAAGTTGCCTAAGAACAACATGCGGTAAGAAAACTTCTAAATTCGAAAGAGGAGGGAAAGGCCTATCAGGGAAAGTAGGAGTAACTGTGTCAGCCGTTATGAAAGAAGAGACAAATTCACTTGCAAGCATATCACACTTTTCAATTGTATCCGTTACCATAGTACCAGTAATATCGGTTAAAAATCTCGGTGGTCTTGGCTTCGGTTTAGTGAGAGATGAAATATGTCTATAAAGATCACGAGATCGCTTCAATTTGGTTTTTTCGGAATACTGTTTCCATCTACGCATCTTATGAAGGAGTTTCACACTTGCCTTTTTATAAAGAGCCAGCGATGCTGGTTTATCTATCTTACCGAACAGTCTATTTCTATAAGCAATCAATTTCATGATATGCAGAGGATAAGAACAATGAAAATCTCGTGGGGTGCTTAAAGGAACGAAACGAGATATAGCACTGGCAACAATAGTCGTGAAACGGGAGTATAAATCATCACAAGAGGTAAAACTATCGAACTCGTACTCCCAGTTGATGGTACTGAAAAATCGATTTATGAGGTCGTAGTTTGCTCTTGAATAATCACGAATGGGTGTAGAGATTGGTGACGAAGCGGATGTAGCTATATGGAAAGAAATACCACTATGGTCACAAGAGGGAAATGCAGGGATTGTTTTCACATTTGTGAACATTTCTGGTGAATAACTAAAAATCCAGTCTAAACAGCGACCAGCACGAGTTGGCTCACGACATAGAAACACTAAATCAAAAGCGGAAATTATTTCATGAGTCTTCTTGTGATTAAATGAGTTGTCAACCACTAAGGCATCACAGGTGGAACAGCATTTTTGATTTCGCCTCGAGTTCCCTGTTCCTTTGTTTCTAGTTTTTCAGAAGATGGTATTGAATGCGTTTCTATTAATGTTCTTCAAAGTTCGTCTAGATCAGGAAAGTTAAGATGTATTTGTGTCTATCGATTTCCTTGTTCTCCCACTGCTTCTTTAGAAAAGTTATTGAACTACTTTGAATGTGAGCTGAATAATCCAAATGCTTCTGATAAGATCCCTGTAATGATTACTGGTGATTTCAATTTTCCGTATATCGACTGGTGTAAGCAAATATCCAACAGAAACGGTCAACATGAAATGTTTTTTGAATATATGAATGATAATTTTTACACCCAATATGTATGTTCTCCAACTAGGAATGATAATATTCTCGATTTAGTATTTCCCAATGTGAATATTGTGTCTGACTGTAATGTAATCGGTCGATTCAATGGTAGTGACCATCACGGAGTTTCATTTAGTTTATCATTATCTGCAACTATTTCAAAATCTTCTCATTCTATTAAGCTGTTTTCTAAAGCAAATTGGCCTGCTATTGAGTATGAAATAGCTATGCAAGATTGGACTCAAATATTTGGCTTGTTAGATGTCGAATAATTATCTTTTCTCTTTCATTAACTCTCTAATTGATAAGTTTGTCCCAACTGTAGATCCTAGAGACGATTTATCCCGCTATCCTTCAAATCTACGTAAGATGTTCGTTGAATTACAACGAATTTCTCGAAATGCCCCGTATTCGGATTACTGTATTAGAAAAACTTCCGAGTTTGATCAAAAGCTGAAAGAATTCGAAATTAAAAGAGAATCTCAACTGATATTACGAGGTAATCAGAAATCATTTTTGGCGGCTTGTAGGAGCCGTTTGAGTACAGCCAATAATGCTATTCCCGCTTTGATCGATAGTGATTTAAATGAAAAATTTTCCCCATCAGAGAAAGCTGATGAGTTCTCTCGCTATTTCTCGTCCGTATTTTCTGTACCTCTTCAATGTCCATTACCTGAAATTAAATTACCAATCGTTACTGAGCCGTTTAATTTCGATTATATAACCGAAGATATGGTAATACGAGCATTATCTTCTCTTAAATCTAAGTGTAACACGTCCCCTGATTCTATTCCTAATATTGTATTGAAGAAATGTCGCGTTGCCCTGATTAAACCATTATGTATCCTTTTTAATAATAGCCTTTTTACTGGCTCTGTTCCCCTACTGTGGAAGAGATCTATAGTAAAACCAGTACACAAGAGCAATTCCCGGAATCTAGTTACCAATTACAGACCTATTTCTCTATGCTGTTCCTTATCAAAAGTTATGGAGAAAATTATTGTTAAGGAAGTATCTTGCTATTTAGAAAAAGAGAACCTTTTATCGCCCTACCAGGCTGGTTTTAGAGCTAGGAGGTCTACTGTGACCTCTTTAGTTGAATCTCATTCGTTCATTGTTGACTCGTTATCCCAAAGCATCCCTATCGATATAATATTCCTTGATATCAGTAAAGCATTTGATTCTGTTGATCATAGATTACTTCTAAATAGGATAGCATCTTTTGGTATCTCTTCTCCAATCGCTAAATGGTTAACTGATTATCTTGTTGGCCGCTCACAAACAGTTATGATCGATAATAGTCTATCTGACCCAATTCCCGTAATATCAGGTATACCTCAAGGATCATCTTTAGGCCCGTTGTTATTCTTGTTGTACATCGACTCTGTTAAAGAAGCTATCCCCGATTCTATCAAATTTTGCTTATTCGCAGATGATATAAAGATAAAGGGACGCGCTACCTCTTGTAATTATATCCAACTAGCTTTGAATCGTATAACCGATTGGTGCCTCAAGTGGAATTTGTCCCTATCCATGTCTAAGTGTAATGTAATTCATCTCGGATCATCCAATTCTCGCATCGTCTATTACATGAACAGTCAACCTCTAGTAGTTGGTAGAGTTGCCAAAGATCTTGGTGTAATCATATGTGATCGTTTCTCTTATCGTAATCATGTTGAAGACAAATGTAAAAAAGGCTCTGCTCTTGTTAACATTATGTTAAAAGCCTTCAAGTCACCATGTCCGCCTCTTTTAACTTCAGCTTTTAAAATTTATGTCAGACCTGTTCTTGAATACGCTAGTGAGTTATGTAATCCCTCATCCCCCGGCTTAGTAAAATCTATTGAAAAAGTTCAGCGGTCGTTTACGAGAAGAATCTTAGCAAGATCTGGCCATTCCAGACTTCCCTATTCACAAAGAATCTCCATGTTAGGCATAGAAACTCTTGAATATCGTCGTGCTATATCTGACCTTTTATTTATTCATAAATGTGTCCACAAAAAATGTGAACTTGAAACTATGAACTTGTTTCAAATGTCTGCAGTACAGAGATTTTCTCGCCATTCTCATGAGCTCAGGCTAAAAACACCTCATAATATTAGCAAATGTTCTATTTCTACATGTGTCTCTCGCCAGCTATCAGTATGGAATTCATTACCTTTTGAGATCGTCAGTACACCCAATACTGCTAGTTTCAAAAAACAATTATTATCTCTGCCTACTGAAAAGATATTACCTAAACCTTTCGTTCATGACTAATATAATTGTCGATTTTCTCGCACTTTTCTCACTCTCGCACTTTTCTCTCACAGTGAGCAGTGCGTTTATTGAGAGCTCTGATATTGATTTCTTCACCCAGTGCCCTATATCCTATTCCTGTCCAAACATGTCCTCTTCTTCTGCCAACATTGAAATCGCCTCTCTTCTGGAAACCATCCGTTTACAAGCAGACACGATAGCAACTCAAGCGCGAACCATTGAGGCTCAAAACAAGCAGATTGAGTCTCTCACTCAAGAAAAGTTTGCCGTTTCATCAGCAGCCCAATCTACTCAGTTCACTTTGTCTCCAGACGCTGTTGCTTATGAGGCAGTCAGACGCTGCCTACTCGAAGACAAAGATGTTATTGAAGAGAAGTCCAAGAATATCGTGGTTGTTGGTTTGGAGGAACACGAATCGGACTCAGTCACAGCCGCGAACGATGAAACCTTCGTTTCAAAGTTCATACAAGAACTGGATATCCAGGGCATTTCGGAGGCCTTCAAGAGAGGCGAAGTCAAATACAAGCGGTTTGGCAAAGCGGAGCACAAAAGACGAGTTCTGAAGATATATCTACCGTCTACAACTCTTCGCTCAGCTTATCTGAAAAAGATAAGAACTTCAAGGCTTAATGTCCTGCAGTCTCTTCCCCGAGTCTTCGTCAGAGAAGACTTGACCAGAACTGGACTCGAATTAGAAAAGCAGTGCAGACATATTGCCAGAGAACGGAACCAGGCGGCCGGGCAGATAGAGTGGACCGTCAGAGGAACTCAGCTGTCCAAGCTATCGACGCCGAGACCATTCCGAGAAGAACAGAAGAGGTCATTCGCTAACGTTACCAAAAGAACTTCTCGCTAGGTCAGTGGCAGTGTTAGGAATTCTTTTTCTTGCCCTTTAACGAAAGCATGTTTATTCAATGCGAGATCTATACGCAATAAAGTAGCTGATCTTGATTTTTTGCTTATTTAAAATAACTATGATCTTGTTTTCGTTACAGAAACTTGGCTTTCTTCCTTAGATTCCGATCATGAGTTTTTGAAGGAGCATAAATATTTGTTGTATAGATGTGATCGTTCCCTAAATGATCCTAATCAAGGCGGAGGAGTTGCCGCATTTGTCTCCCTTAATATTCCATATGTTCTAGTTTCCTCTTTCCAAGATAATGGCATAGAAGTGATATCTCTCGATATCTTCAACCCTATTGCACTTCCACGGCAAATGCGATGCGTAGTGATCTACCGTTCCCCTTCCTGTACATCAGCAACGATGGTCAGATTGTTGTCCTACATTAAATCGATTACTCTTCCCAATATACCTATGGTGGTAGTAGGAGATCTCAATCTTCCATTTATTGACTGGAATAGCCTATACACTTCTTACAATGAGAATCATTCCTTGTTCTTAGATTTTTGCTGCGATGAGCATTTTTTTCAATTCGTCTCCCAACCAACACGTGGTACGAACATATTAGATATTGTGCTGTCTAATAGTCTAGTTGTTTCCGACTGTATTGTGATTGCGCCTTTTTCATCAAGTGACCATGCCACCGTAGAATTTCAAGTGTCTTTCTCAGCTTTTCCTGCTGCTTCGGCTCCTTCTATAAGAAATTTCGCGCGTGCGAATTGGGCTATGATGGAATGGCTGATTGCATCTCATGACTGGACACTTTCTCTAGCTCTTTTCGACTCTGACGCTGCTAATAACTACTTTGTTGACTTCCTTGTCCACCTTATCGACCGTTTCGTCCCAGTGTTCTCCGATTTCTCTGATATCGACCTCTATCCACCTAGGCTCCGAACAATGTATTACAAGCTTCAACGAGCTACACTTCATTCTCCTAATTCTGTTTACAGCCACAATCTTTCTGCTGAATTTTCTAAACAGTTACATTTGCACCAGATTGAGAAAGAAAGCAAACTAGTTAGTAAAGGAAACCTGAAATTGTTTTATTCCGAATGTCGCAGTCGCTCTAAGGGCCGTAATTCAGCAATGCCCACAATAGTTGATCAATCTAATCGAACTTTGGTTACTTCATTATCTAAAGCCGAAGCTTTCTCAGATTTTTTCTCTTCGGTGTACTCGACCCCTCGTTCTATTGTTCCTGAGATCTATCCGACGACTCCCTCGAAATTGTACTTTGATTTCATAACTCATGATATGATATTGAATGGTATTAGAAAGTTGAGCAATAAGTGTAATACTTCTCCTGACACCATACCAAATATTGTTTTCAAGAAACTGCGTTTTGTGCTTCTGAAACCGTTATCTATTATTTTTAACAATTCTTTACTTTCTGGAAAGGCACCCTCTCTCTGGAAAATAACGATAGTTAAACCCATCCCTAAACCCAAATCTGCGGCAGATCAACTTTCAAGTTATCGTCCTATTTCGTTAACTTGTTCAATCTCTAAAGTTATGGAAAACGTTTTGATTAGTCAAATTGATGCTTACTTGGAGAACAATTCTATTCTATCTCCTCATCAATTCGGTTTTAGAAGCAAAAGGTCCACAGTAACTTCACTAGTACAATCACATTGTTACCTTGCGGATTTACTGTCTCATGGAAAGGCTGTCGATGTTGTTCTCCTTGACATATCTAAGGCCTTCGACACAGTAGACCATAATCTTTTAGTACGAAAACTTGAAAATATAGGAATTTGTAATCCTGTCCTTGGATGGATTCGTGATTATTTGACTGAAAGAATGCAGACTATTTGTGTTGACAACGAGTTTTCAAGCACTTCCTCTGTATTTAGTGGTGTGCCCCAAGGATCAACAATCGGCCCTAAATTATTCTTATTATTTATCGATGACATAAAGGAAGTTATTCCTTCGACTGTGCAATATTCGATATATGCCGACGACGTGAAACTGTTTACTGAAGTACCACTTTTCTCTTCCGATCTCCAAATAGCCATTGATAACATCTCTAACTGGTGTCAACATTCCAATCTTGAGCTATCTGCTAAAAAATGCGTTGTTTCACACTTCGGTTCCAATGCCATGATGAATTACTATCTTAACGGAGTGGTCATGAATAAATCTTCTGAAGTAAATGATTTAGGCGTTGTGTTCTCTGATAATCTTTCCTCCAATAAACAAGTCGAGATTGTCTGTAAGAAAGCAACAAACCTTGCGAACTTATTCTTGCGTACATTCAAGACTAAGTCTCTTGATGTTCTGACACTAGCTTTTGTCACTTATGTACGCCCAATCCTCGAATACGCGACTGTAGTTTGGTCCCCAACAACCATAGGCCTTGTGAAAGACATTGAAAAAGTTCAAAGGAGTTTCACCAGAAGAATCCTAGCTAGGAACGGACTTCCTCGATTAGATTACTCTGAAAGACTAGAAATGCTTAATCTAGAGTCACTTGAATACCGCCGCGTTGTTGCTGACCTAGTATTTATCCATAAAAGAATACATTCGTGTTCTGAATTTGATTCTTCCAGACTATTCATTGTTAAACCACTTAAGAATATTAGAAATGCTCAACAAGTTGAGAATCGCATTGCCTTTCGCTATAAACAGCTCCCGGTTCTCTACATGTGCATCAAGAATTATCTCTATATGAAACTGCCTACCTTCTGAAATAGTATGCATTCATTCTGATATGATGTTTCTGACGAAACTGAAAGAACTTCCTGAACATACTATTTTACCTAGCCCTATTGTTTCTGACTACTGGCTTTAATACACTGCCACTGTATTACCTCACCTTCTTCTTTTTCATTTCTTAATTTTATCATATATAAAAATCCATGTTATTTTGTTTTTATTTTTCGATTCCACGTTAAACACACATGTACATGGAAATAAAGAATGAATGAATGAAATGAATGAATGAATGATTTTAAGTATATCACCCTCCCCCCTTTTTCATCTATACCGCAACCCCTAAACACCGCCACTTAGAAGAAAGTCCATGCATTTAACTTTGTTTTTGTTTGTGTTTTCATGATATCTCATGTGCTTGGAATAAAGAAATGAAAAGAAATGAAATGAAAAATGAAGAATAGTCATGAGAGAGAGATCGGCTAAAGAAGTAAGAATAGTCATGAGAGAGAGATGGGCTAAAGAAGTAAGAATAGTCATGATAGAGAGATGGGCTAAAGAAGTAAGAATAGTCATGAGAGAGAGATGGGCTAAAGAAGTAAGAATAGTCATGAGAGAGAGAGATGGGCTAAAGAAGTAAGAATAGTCATGAGAGAGAGATGGGCTTTGCCTGCATGAGGGATCTGATTGGACCTTTCAACAGGACTCGGCACCTGCTCACAAGTCTAAAATCGCACAAGAGTGGTTGCGCACACACACCCCAAACTTCATAAGCACTTCCGAATGGCCATCGAATTACCCTGACCTGAACCCGCACGACTTCAGCGTCTGGGGCGTCATGCAGGCAAAGGTTGGAGCTATCCACCACCACACTCTCGATTCTCTGCGTGCCGCCCTTCTCAAGGCATGGGACGAACCCGACAACGACAACCTGCGGTCACTGGCATGTGGATACGAGCGTCGTCTCAAGGCATGCGTTTGCGCTAGAGGCGGCCATATCAAACATGATTGTGCATAACTGTTGGATATATATTGTGATAAAGTATGTTATGATACCAAGATATGAATTTCGTTTTGAAAGGAAATACAGACATTTACAGTTGTCCAGGTAATTTATGGTCTCCCTGTACATACTTCTTAGGCCGCGAAACAAAAGTTTCGTCTTAACTTCATTTCTGAATCCATCAGAATAAGATTCTCTGCTCCTCATCAGCATCTTTTTCCTCTTTTCTTCATGACTCTGTTTTTTTCTAGCCCCTTATAGTGTGTCTTACTCCAGGGCTCTACCACGTCTTCGAGGATCTTCTTTACGTAGAAGTTGGCATCTATCTTCACACCAGGGTCTACGAAAACCAACGGCGTTTTGCCCGTAGCGCAAACAGCTCCCCTAACCATGAGGTACTTGGAGTGGCTGCTTCTTCCGACTGTGATTCCATGCTCAGCTGCTCCTTTACGATCGTGAGCAAGTATTCTATCGTTTTGAGAATTCACCGAAATCTCAATGGTGAATATTTTTTCATCAGTCCATAGCGTACGGAAAGGCTCGGCCCGCGCACATCGTTGCAACAGATCATTGCACCGTTGATGTCGAATAAGCTTCTGTCGAGCATCCAATCCATGTAGTTTCTGCATCCTGTAGGGGTACATCCCGAGACGGTGTTTGATTATCAGTCGTATTGATTCAGGGGAGATACCGACCGATGAAGCGAGCTTCCTCATGGATTGTCGATGATTGCGTATGATGCGTTTCCGGAGAATGCTCCTAATTTGGGGCATGTCGTCGGAAGTCGGTGGACGACCTCTTCCTGCACGGTCCTTGCCATCGGCTGTCTCCAGAAGACGATCGATGGTGGCGTAAACAGTTGATCGTGGAGCATTGAGTCGTCGCGCGATGTCCGCTCTCGTGTGACCGGAGTTGTGCAGTGCAATGATCGCAGCACGAAGAGGACTTGATTTCACCATAACTTTACAAATAAAGCTAGAGCCATGAAACTTGGAACAAGAAACAACCAGTCTCAGAGAATTATCATGGAAAAATGAAAACAAAGATCGGTCAACTGTGTCGCGCAATAGAGCGCGTTAAAAATTTGTCCATGTAGTTTATGGTCACCCTAGATTAAAAAAATTTTCCTGCTACAATTTTCTTGTTCTCAGGGAACACGAAAAAATATGTGTCGTGGTTTTTCTTGAGATCTCATCGAAGTGGAGTTTTTACACTTCTTTAGTACTATTTTAATATCATCGTAATTGATATATGTATGACACATCCGAGTGGTTTTGCTTTTTTAAAAAATTGAAGTTTTTAAAAGTCGCGCTGACAAAAGTAATTCAACATTCGACTGTGAATAAGGGATCTGACCGTTCAATTGTTATGAAGTTGTTCTCGTAATTGAGTGGAACACAGTAAAAAGCGTACAAAATTTAACTACTCTATATTCTTGTTCGCATTGTAAATGTAAAGCGGTCGACCTTCTATATCCTCTCCCCTTCCCTCGTTTTACCTGATCGATAAAATAGAACTCGGCTTTTAGCAGAAACTAGAGACCTAAAAACCTTATCTTTCTAAGTATATCAATATCTTGAAATTTCTCACACACTCCTACACAGAGAAAGAGCGTTTAGATTGAAATATGTTCTACCTCATCTAGAAATTGCTTCTTGTCTATCGAATCCAATATACCGGAAGAATTCTGATCTCCTAGAGAAGGTTTTGAGATCTTCTTCTAGAAGTATATTCTATCGATGTTTCCCACAGCCGGATTACCCTCTCAGCCTTCCATGTTAGAGAGATCGTCTGAATCTAGTGGGCCTGAGTACTTCAGCTAAAAGAAGGGTGATTGCAGACCTTAAAATGGGTTGGAAGATCTTCAATGATAAGTTTATTATTGAAAAATCACGCATTTTCAAGCGCACCTCCCCCACTCGTACAAATATAAAATGTATTTCAATCGAATGTACTTCTTCCACTTATAGATTCAATTGTTTCGGTTTACGGGTTTCAAGTATGTTTTTACGGAATCTCGAGTGAAATATTGAATTCAGGTACAGTAGAGCAGTTCATAAGTCGTCTCCGTAATGAGAATCTGCTAAGTTAACTGGAGAATAAACAGTATCATTTAGAAATTTGCCTGTCGCCACACTTATGTTTGTATCATTTACAATGTGTCTCACCATAACCTTGAATTGTAAAATGTCGATAAAATATATATAAATGAAATAACGTCTTGTTATCTCGGTGTAAACATTCTGCCTTGTTAGAGCGTCGGTTGTCTCTGGTCAGTCTGGAATCCGAGAAGAGGTCAGCTGTAGAAGTTGGAGAGAATGTAAGCTTGTGTAATTGTTCGGTGTGAAAAAAGGAAACCGTAGAGTTGTCTACATATACACGTCATTGACATGAGTTAGCTGTAAAATCTTAATCGAGTGCCAGATATCTTCCTGGAGGCGCGACCAATTGGCCTCAGGTTCGAGCTCCTTTCAAAAGGAAGAAGTAGAGAATGGGAGGCGAGAGGGGGAGAGAGAAAGAGAAAAAAATGAGAAAGGAAGACAGAGATATAAAAAGAGAAAGAAAAAAAAGAAGAAAGACAAGAATAGAGAGGAAGGGAGCGTGGCCAAGCTTGAACAAATGAAAGATAGAAGTAGGTAAAGCCGTGCAAGTCGAGAGTATGAGCAAGAATACCGCCGAAACGCATTTAATCGTTTCCCAATTCCACTGTTTTGCATTTTCCTTTTTCTGCTTCTTTGCGCATTGCTCTCTCTCTCATTTTCCTCTCTCTCTGATTCACGTCTTTCTCTTCATCTTGTTTTCTGTATATTAATTTATCTCTCTCTCTCTTTTTCTCTCCTTCTTTCCAATTTCTCTCTTTTTCTTTCTCACTCTCACACTTTTTTCAATATAATCGTGTCTTTACACTTCTTGAATTCTTAAATCCTTTTCTATTATACATCTTCGTTATTTTTTTACTCTTCTTCGAACCGTCTTCCTCTCACTCTTGTTTTTCACTCTTCTTTTTCTCTCTCCTGTGTCTCTTTCCTATTTCTCTCTTCTCTTTCTCTCTTCTCTTTCTCTCTTCTCTTTTTCTCTTCTCTTTCTCTCTTATCTTCCCCTCTACCCTTTCTCTCTTCTCTTTCTGTAATTTTCTTAATCTCGTAAACGGCGTGTTTCTCTCAAATATTCGTTTAGTTTCATAATTAGGCCACTGAAAATAGAGATCAGAAATTTTCAAAATGTGATTTGAGAATTTTTATAAATTGGATTGATATTTATTTTGAATCAATGAAGTTGTTTTTTTCCATGCAAGTTACATAAACAATTCAAAAATCCTCTCTTTTTGAGAATAATAACATATGGATTACGTTCGGAAGATAATCTAGTGATTAGTAATTCAATATCTTCAAACGACTTGTACGTTCTTCTCATCTTTATTTGTTTTTTTTCTCGTTCCAACTTGTCGATAGTTTCATGCAAGTTATTTCTGCTAATTACGATGCTAACATCAAAGCACTGTGAATATATTTATATGAATGCATATTAACACATAATACACGAAATTAATGTCGTATGCAACACTTCCGTCGGAATGTTCTGCCTTCTTAATAGGCGCACTTCTCACTCTCATCATCACATACATATGTACATATGCTCGCTTATCTGGACTCTTCACCAGCCTTAGAATTTATCTTTTGAATAAGTAACGGAAACATTCCTCTCCGCTTTCTCATCACCAAGCTTCTTGAACCTCTAGATGTGTGCGAAAAAAATATTTATCTTTTCAAGGCAGAGATATTTTGTCTGGCACTCCAATATCAGTTTGACTGCTCTCAAGCTGGTTTGGTTCCCATGCTGATTTGCAAAACTAGGTATTTTTTATACCTCCGCTATTTTCTCTTAACTTTATAGGATGGTTGAACCTCGATCGCTAGAGTTAAAAAAAGAGTATCGATCGATGATTTTTGTTGCAAAGTAATTTCGCTGATTCAAAATTTGTTTTAGCGACTGTATGATATAATTGCTTTGTTTTTCTACATTTTTTTTTGAAACCGGCAAATTTTATGTGTTCGAATTTGTTTTTCTCACTCTTTTTCTCAACCCATTATAGTTTTTAAAAAGTCCACTCAGGGTTTTTTTTTTTGGAAGCTTCCGCGCTAGAAAGATTTGGTTGGTTGAATCAAGGGAGATTTGGTTGGTTCAATCAAGGGAGATTTGGTTGGTTCAATCAAGGGAGAAAACTATCTGTGTGCAGAAAAAAACTTTAAAATATTGCAGGAGTTTTTGCATTAAACGCTCATAAACATTAAACATTAAACGCTCATACTGCAAGAATCAAAAACACATTCTCGTTTTTCAACCAGTGTCAACAATCTCTTACACTTTTCTAGGTCAAATTTAACTTCTTCTAGCAATATATTTTTTCATTCCAAGTATTTCAAGTACTCATGCTTCAATTGATCTATTTAACTATCTTTGTCCTGAAATAAACTTGAAATGATAATGTTTAAAATTTGTGTTTAACTTAGTTCCATTGTAAACCACCGCCCAACTGTCAAAAGCCTCTTCGGTCTCTTCCTTTTCTCATCTTCCCGAACCATTCTGTACATAGAATAAACAAACAAACAAAGAATATCAGGACAATGTAAAGCCTTATCACTGATTTGAACAGAAGCAACTGGATTAGCTTCTCATGGATTGGTTCATTTCTCATGCTTCACAGTGAACATTCCTTTTCGAGAATGTGTGTTTTCAAAGGCTTTTTGATTTTGTTTCCTTTATAATATTCTTTGAAGCTTTTTACCTGTTTTAATTATGATTTTTTGTGTGACTCAACCGGAAACGTTCTTAAATTTTTATGAGTGTCATATATATTTATATGTTCATGTATACGATCAACTATTTCCAGATAATTACCTTCAATCTAAAAAAACTACGAAACTCCGTCGATCAGCCAACCAAAAAATTCATATTTCTTTGAAGATTGTAATTGTTTGAGGATTCGAAAATGCACTGAAAAAGCAGTGAACAGAAAATAAAATACAGAACCGCTAAAGAGCTGCTCAAAACTTGAAACCTTTTATTTCCGATTCTCTAGGTTAGTGACACTGGATGTAAAACTACTTTAAAACTACTTCAGATCATTATGGCGGATAAAAAACTTTTACAAATTTCAAAATCTTGAAATAATTAAATGAAAGTGAGTATTTCGCCGTGGGTTCGGTTCCCACGCTGACTAGTAAAAAACCGGTGATACATTCACCTTTATTTTTCCCATCTACCTTCATCAGCAGAGTTGAGCTCGGTATCTACCAGTATTTCGACACCTCAATACCATACCGTCTAAACCATATTCTACATTCTCGTGTCTCTACATTCAAGATTTAGCTCGTTCATCAATAAGAACAAGATTAATAGTAGTACTGGGTTAAATCGCATGAATTATGGCGCTAAGCAGAGTTTTGGAATCATGACAGTGTTTAGGTGTATTTTAAGTGCCATAACTATGGCATGGAAACTGTTAGTCAAAAAACAGGTTTTTTTATAGCTAGTCCTCTACAAATACAGCCTCGTTTCTTATAATTACTCATTCGTTTCTTCATTCCATTTATGTAATCATTTCAATTTCAATTTTATTAAGTTTCGTCCTGTCAGAGTGCGTCCTGTCATTTGTTCTCCAGATGAAGCTTCTAAGATTTTGCCTGTCTGCTGTCACTCCAATTCGCCTCGGCGAGCGTCTGCAGTTTCCCTTCCTCTCGGTACCATACGCTTCGTAGCTTTACATCTAAAAACGACACTTCCCGAAAATTTAATCTAAAAAAACTAAGAATTGGTTTTTCAAATTACCTCAAACTCTATTTTGGAAATACATTAGCAAGTTGTCTACAAATCCAACCGCCCGAAAAAATTGCTGAGGAACACATCGGTAAAAATTTCAGGTTTTTACATATATTCAGGTTTCTTCTGATGAGACTAGTGAAAGATCAAGCAGCGGCTAAGCAGCAATATCGGTTTCTTTTCTAAGTACTTTACTATTATTGACCGTTCATGTGTAATTATTCACGAACAGAAAATAAAGGCTGTAATAGGTTCTGCTTCTAATAAAAAAAGTATGAATACAGCTGAGGTATGATAAAAGGGAGAGCAGGGTTTGTAATAAACAAAAATTTATATATATATCTATATATATATATATATATATATATATATATATATACATATATATAATATTAATATATATATATATAATTAATATATATATATATATATAACTCTTTCTCTCCTCTATATTTCTCTCTCTATCTTTTTCTCTCTTTTTCTTCTTCATCGGGTATTCTCTCTCTCTCTCTCTCTCTCTCTCTCTCTCTCTCTTTCTCTCTCTCTCTCTCTTTCTCTGTGTATGTGTTTCTTCTCCCCTTTTGTAATTACAAAAGGCTATTTTTTTAATTTCAGCATGGCTTTCAACCTCCCATGAAAGTGTAGAACTAGTGGTAATGCTGCGCTCTGGCCGACTCTCGAATGCGGGTAACTCCCGTCACTCCTTACACCCACTCGTGGGAACCCACCACCACAAACCCCGGTGGGCTTCTAACATCACATTTTTCAAGCTTCTATCTCAACTTTCTGTTCTGTTTTTTTCTAGTTGTTTCAGTTTTTTCTTCTGTTAAAAGTTTTTCCCTGTTTCTCTACTACTATGAAAGAGCCGTATCATAAGAAGCATAATTTTTTCAGACAAGAAAGAGACATTCAATTCATTGTGTTAATAATACCCTTATGAAAATATTTTTTATACTGGCGCGTTCCGATGAATGCTAAGAATCTTTGAGCCAGTTCATTTCCGAAGCCAGAGGCCAAACGAACTCACTTCCCGTGGCGTTACTGTCTTCAAAATTATTCCATACTCCGAATTCGCAGTGATTCCCTAAAACTAAATCTTTGTTCTCTGAAACTGATTATCTTACAAGTGACTCTTCAAAACTAACTTCTTCCAAATAACTTTTTTCACTCAAAAACTTCTAAACATAACTCTTACGACAGACCTGTCTTGAAGTGGCCCCCCGGAAAATGATTTCAAAACAAAATTCTTAAAACATTCTTTTTTAAATTCGAATTCTTAAGCTAATTTTCCAGATGAATAGAATCATATGTCATTTTACTACTTAAATAACTATTTAGAAAACTCAATACTGACTGCTCAGAGCTGGCTCCCTTATACCAAACCGGAATCGGAGACATGCCCGGTCCTCCTCCACTACCTACACTCTGAGAAGCGCCATCATTCGGCACCAGCGGCCTCAATCGCCCTTCGCGCCTCCATATCATCGTCGAGGCATCTCGCAGAGTCACCTGAGAACGGCACTGACAAAGAGTCTCCAGTCGGGAGTCTCTCAACAACGGTGATTCTTTTTCGCTCATTGCATTACTTTTTGTTAACTTCACTATCCATGGTCACAGTCCTCTGTGACTTGTGGCTTTGACAAATGTACACCAGAGTTCTGGAGTCAGAAGATCACAACTGAAGTACTTTGGTACACTTTTTCGTTTACTGTACTTTTTTAGGGAAATTGTTTAATGTTTTATATAATGTTTATGAAGTAATACTTTCAAAATACGTTCTTTTTTTTCTCATTTCCTTTCCGTTTTTTCTTCTCCAATTTTTTTGGGCTTTTTGATTTCGGTTGACAGTTGAATATGGATACAAAAGAAGTTTAGAAAATTATGTTAAACTTTTCCCAAAAAATTTCATTAAGTTGCTTTTTTAATTTGTAGAAAACTTTTCGAACAAAGTTAGGGAATTCTTTTTTAACTTAAAAATTTCATCTGAAAAGAGGTGGCACGTAGCGATTCCGGTCACTTCAAAGCTATAGTAGAACTTAGAGATCCAGATCTTCAGGAGCTAATTCTCACTGCAAGAGAAAATTTGGCAGAGTCCTTGACGGGCTTCTAAAGTATGAATGAAGAAGCTTTCTCATAGAAAAGTGTGTAATTTTTTCGGAGTATCATTTACAAAGTGTTAGAGTATCATTTACAATGTATCTCGCCATGACTTTGCGTTGTAAAATGTCGATGAAAAAGTTTAAAATTATAATCAGTAAACCTGTTTCTGGTTTATTTTGTAAGATTTAAAAAAATTAATGTTTTCTAACTTTTATTTTTTTTCAAACGAAAATACCAAAACAGATTTTTGAATGCTTCTGAGAACTAACGACTCTCAAAAAACATGCTCCAATCTTTTTTCTCTAGATATGAGAGTATTTTGTTTTAAGTGGTATTTTTTGAAGCAGAACGGAGTAGAAGGATCTGGAAAAACATCATCTTATTTTTAGGAAAAATTTTCTAACTTATCGTAATAGTAGATTTCATTGGATCAGATTTTCTTTTGTGTGATGGTAAGTTTGGCTAATTCTCAAACAAAATGCTTAATACTCACTCTTCACGTGTGTTTCTTAGTAAGGAGTTCATTCCCTCATTCTTCATGTCAGTTAACAACTACACGAACTCATTTGCTGACTCCACACATAGGTGGGGGGAAACTTGAGGAACGGATTTGTTTGAGTGGTTGAGAGACGAGCTTGTCATACAGATAGAGAGATTGAGAGGATACAAAGAGATGGAGAGAGAGAAAGAGAAAGCCAAAAAAGAGATAGTAAGAGAGTGGAGAAAGGGGAGGTGTTAGGGTTAGTCAAAGTCAGAAAAAATGCTGGAAAAAAACGAAGAAAATAAAATTTCCCAGAAAGGCTCACAATAACACATGAACTTCCAAACTCTACCACTTTAAATGAAATTTTCAAAAACTTCCCTTTCCTCTCTGTTTCTCAGTGGTTTTCCCTCTCCTTTTTCTGCCTTCTTTTCTTTCGTTTCCCTTTTCCCACTCTTTTTTGGCTCGATCTCTGTACCTTACTGTGTATTCTCTCTCTCTCTCTTAGACCTCTCTCTTTCACTCGCTTTCGGTGTTCCTTTTACTCATTTCGTGAGTCGCTGATGTTGTCTACTATTCCATTCCAGCTTCTAGACATCAGAACTTCCAAACAATTTTTGAATGCCTACTCCTTTGACTATTCTAATTGAGAGCTTTGAACTCTAAGCTTTCCCAGTTTGCTGGAAGCTACTCCCTTTCTCTCTGATACTGGAAACATAGTGTTCAGAAACATTCGTACAAATTTGTCGCTCGCAAGGTCAAAATTAGGTTTCATTCTCATGCTCATTAAAGATGTTTTCAAAGAAAGAAATCGTGATTAATAGAGAAAAAGAGATCGGAATAGGGAAAAAGAGAGATAAAGAGAGGAAGAGAGCGAATTAGGTAGGAAACAAAAGATATTGAGAAGAGGAAAGGTATGACGATGAAATGGAGTAAATGAAGCTGCGTCTCAGTCGACCCAACCATAGGAAATCCTTCTCTCATCATGTTTTTTCTTCGGAAGTTACTTTCTCAAGTATAATCCTTCGCAACATTGACTCTCTCTATTCTCTCTCTCTCTCTCTGTCATTCACTTTCTTATTTTTCTCAATCTCTCTCTCTCTCTTTCTGGTTCTCCCTCTCCTTCTCTCTCAATCTTTCTCTCTCTTTCTGTGGATATACATCACTTGTTGTATCCTTCTTCATGTATTCTTCATCTACATCTTACTAATTCTTTTTTATCTCAACTTTTACTCTAAATTTCTTATTTTTCTTCACGTTTCCCTCTCTCTCTCTTTCTCTCTCTCCCTCTCTCTCTCCTAACTCTGCATCTCTCTTCAATGCAATTTGAGAGGTATTTTCCCTACCTTTTCTTCTGAAGAATGAGTCCTTTCTCCATGTTATTTATTTCTCTTCATCAAGCTGTGTCACCAAATCCGTGTATGAATATTCTCATTGATATATACATTATATACAT
This sequence comes from Allodiplogaster pararmata, assembly GCA_964056735.1. Taxonomy (NCBI): domain Eukaryota; kingdom Metazoa; phylum Nematoda; class Chromadorea; order Rhabditida; family Diplogasteridae; genus Allodiplogaster; species Allodiplogaster pararmata. The sequence goes on from OZ057406.1 coordinate 41,621,423, forward strand.
TATATATATATATATATATATATATATATATATATATATATATATATATATATATATATATATATATATATATATATATATATATATATATATATATATATATAGCTAGTCGTTGTTGAGGTTGTAGTTGATGTGCTAGTCGTTGATGAGGTTGTAGTCGATGTGCTGGTGGTTGTTGAGGTTGTAGTCGATGTGCTAGTCGTTGTTGAAGTTGTTGTTGATGTGCACACACACTTCGTTGTTGAGGTTGCTGTGCTCGTTGATGAGGACTTCGGTCTTGTGGTTGAGGTCCAAGTGCTCTGAAATGAAAAATTTCCCTTTACGTAACATGTAAATGAGCTTCTCACAGAGCTGTTCAACGGTCGTCTCTTATTTGGTCACCGATTCTATTGAGTTTAAATTATACACTTTATTTTCTTAAAAGTGTCGTTTTCCTCATATGTTACATCGCATGTATTAAGCCATGAGAAGTCTTATTCTCAGTTTTCACGTCATTATGCATGCTCAAGAAAAAAGAGGACATATAATATATCTTCTGCTCATAAATGTGCTATTGTCTCATAAACTTATCGAAATTGGTATTCGGAAAATCTGTTTCTTTATTAAGCTAGTAAAGTTCACAACTTTTGTTCTAAATCTAGGCGGAATCGTGCTGAAACGTGTTGAAACGTGTTTCATCCCTTCCTTAATATATTGTAAAAATGACGGAAAAACTGATAGCAAGAGCTTGCTTTTTCGAGTTATAATTAAAGTGTTCACATGTGAAACTTCTACACAAGAGCATGGTCTCGCAAAATATTTCCCGGAAAAAAACAACTATGCAAAGGTCACCTAACTTTACACACAACCATCTTTACATATGTTCAACGAGCACATGACAAAATCTTTCGAAAAAAGCTGCAAACTTTTTTCTATGACAGTGTGTTTGCTTTAGTATATTTTGAAAACTTTTTTGAAGTTAAAGAGGGAATTAGATTGAGAGAGATCGTGTGGAGGCATAATCTTCAGCCGCTCTATGTTTAAGTATAATATTTTTTTTAATACAAGTAAGATTTTGCAGCCCTGATTCCAAAGCTACGTGCATGGATCCTTTTGTATTCAGACTAAAGCTATATTATGGAATGATAGAAATTTTCATCAAAGCTTTAGTTATAGTTCGGCTACTTACGGGAAAGGGTGTGATGCGAAACCAATTTTAGTGAGAGTAATGTCATAACTCTTCTCAGGAATAATGAATAATCTTTTTACCCTCAGGTTCTTAAATATGTATATATCTTACTTCCTTAGCGACAGCTTATTTTCGCTTTTTTCTAGTGAAAAATGCTCGTCTGCTATGAAAACCATATTCTCTTTTTCTCTATTTCTCATTCTTTCTCTCTCTCTCTATCTCTTGGTTCTGTTTTATGGGTTTCTCGAATACCTAGTTTCCGAAGCAAAAAAGTAAGTTGTTTGATGAGGTGTTAGGAAGTTAGAGAAAGTGACACGAATGAGGAGAAGTGGACCTCAGAAGACATTTTTCGACACTTTTGTGCCATGGCAATGCTGGGTGGCAACTGGACCAGAAAACAAACTTTCTTTCTTCTAGCACCTCTGGACAAGTTTTCATCATCGTGTTAAATGTGCCCATGCACATACATGTGATGGTTATCCAACAGGATGTACATAATATTCTGGTGAACTCACCACTTAAACCTTCTTTAACGTTTCATTGTGTATCTTTTGTGCACATTTGTCTACCACCTACATATGTATATAAATTCCATGTGTCTGAACGTTAATCGTGAACTGATATAAGAATGCGTTTTTGCTTGATGTCTCAGGACAAAGTCATATAATATGTTGTATTTAGTTAAAGGTGTTTATACTTACGAGTATGTTCATCATTTTTTCAGAATTTAATAGAAAACTGTTATAGTTTCCGGAGCTCAAGCTACCAGAAGAATCAGCATCCTGAAATAAAATTAGTTCTCGCTCTAATTTGTTTCTTTTCTTTTTGATGTTAATAACTATAAGATCTTGTTAGGTTGTTAAACATCAAGGCGTCAGTTCACTAGGCCGAATTAAACCAGCCATCTTTCTATTTCCTAACGAAAGTTTTTCCATGTTAATGAATAATATTGTTAAAGATATTGTTGAACATTCTTGTTAAACATATGACTTAGAAAAACCTATTTTATCTTTTTCTGACTGTAACACTAAAAAATCACTTTGGACTTCATGTAGCAGGCAGGCATCGAAAGAAACTTCATCGAAGTTTCAACAACGAAACGCAATTACATAACTTCTCTCAACCGTTTATTTTATTTCGAAACGTGTTCATTGATTTGTTTATGCTCATTGTTCTCAGCTCTCCTTTTCTCCTTGTTTACTTCTACGAATCTCCTGTTCATATATTCTGAAAACGGCTTTTTGCTCATTTATTCATGAACTTATTTACTCATTACTTCAAAAAAACCTATTTATTATCTACATATTCTTCCCATTTTTTTCATTTCAAATCAACGCACATATACCCGACTTTCGAATAGACTTCACACGCGATTAGGAATGTGAAACAGACCATTTCTGGTAGAGAGAAAAAAGGTATAGAGAATCAGTTAACAAGGATGAGAGCTATTATTGAACATTGTCAGAAAAAAGAGTTATAAGTAGATCGGCAAACGAAGATGCGCTCGTCGCAGGAAATCATAGACGTTCTCCCCTCGCTTAGCTCTCTGATCATCACCATGGCGTCTGCGGGGTCACGAGTGGTTTCTAATGTGACTCTTCTTCTGCTTCTGATGTCCTTTCCAAGCGTCGTCTGAATGCAGTTTAGCGCAGGGGAGCTCCATGTTTGCGCGCGCGAGATTCGCTACTCGACTATATAAGTGAGTGAAAATAAGTCTTCGAGCTAGTAGAAAAAGCAAAAAGAGTCTTTCTCTAGACAAATAATTTTGAACACATAGAACTCTAACACGGTTTGACTCATAATTTTTGGTTTTGATTATGAGTTTCAACGCATTGGACACTGTACCCTATTCATAAGTTTTGTATTTTTGAAAACATTTATGAAAAAATTAACAAGTTCGAAATTTTCTTCATCAAATAAACGTCAGCGAATACACTTTTCTCAGCTTTTCTATTTTTTCATATACACTGAAAAAATTCATCTATTTCGATACATTTTCTGAAAAATATAAAGGGGAAGGAAAAATGATCTTATTATTGGTGAATAATGTGTTTTCTGTGTTGAGTCGTTGAAAAGATGCAGTTTGGTTAGTCGTTTATTGGACGTGTCGGCTATAAAGCCATCATCAGCAATTACCTCAAAAATACGGAATAAAAACATGAAATAAAATAAATACGGGCTATTTTATTTCATGTTTTTATTCCGTATTTTTGAGGTAATTGCTGATGATGGCTTTATAGCCGAAACGTCCAATAAACGACTAACCAAACTGCATCTTTTCAACGACTCAACACAGAAAACACATTATTCAAGAACTTCAAGATGCGAGTAACTCAGATCAACACATTTATTATTGGTGATTAGTTTTTTTCTGTGCGTACCACTAAAAACCAGTATTTGATCTCTGAATGAAAACATTACTTTTTAAGCATTGGCCTCTATGTACAACATAACGAAAGAGTTGCGAGAGAGGAGAAATTGTCAATTCATATCTTTTACGCCTGTTTTTTCGTTGTTTATTGATTTCAAAACAATTGGTTCCACAAAAAAGTTTTTGAGTGTTTTTTCAAATTAAAGTTAACTTTTACAACGTAAGATTTGTTTTCCGATTTCTGAGTGTTGCAGTTTTTTGGCTGTACTCTCAGTTTTGACAGTTTTTATTTGATATTTTTCTTATATTTAAATCTCTGCAAAAAAACATTATGCATGAGTTTTTCTGAGAGCTTTTAATATATTTAAAAAATTTAGAAAGAAAAATACTGCTCTACGTTCGATTCGAACAACTGCTAGAATATTAAAAATGCACTTCTGTGCAAATCATGAAGATAACACTTCTCGCTCTGTTCTCAATATCGAGTGGTGACCTTTCCACTTGCTCCAGTTTATTCTCCTTTCCACTGCCCTTTCGCAGAAATGGCGGCCACGACAACCAATGAAGATGCAGCTTTTCTACAAAAATCTCTGAAGGACTTTCTTGACGCCGAAGAGAGGACGCCTTCTCTTCCACCCCACGTTGTACTTCTCGTGAAAACATGCAACGCTCTATTCGACAACTTCTACACAAGCTCTATCAGCCAATAGATCATCTGAAAGGAGATCGATGAGGAGAAAAGGCTTCGCTCCGTCGTCAACGAGAGGGCTCCTAAAAACACGCCCCATTCCGTGAAAACTCAACACGATTCTCAACTCATCACCATTCTTCTAGACGCATCTGGTATCACCGTCGGTGGAATCTCTCACTTCAGAATAGGAAAGCCGCCGAAGACGCCAGGAACAAGTTCGTCTAGACTTCTCAAAGTCATCTTCCCCACTAAAGGACATTGAAGACTGTTTCTTTCAAAGAGTTCCTTAGAACACAAGAACAATCAACTCAAAGGAATCAATGTCCGACCCAGTATTACTAAAGAGCGGAGAGAGAGAGAGAGAGAGAGAGAGAGAGAGAGAGAGAAAGAGAGAGAGAAAGAAAGAAAGAGAGAGAGAGAGAGTACTTACTGAGACAAGAAAAGCGTAAGTTATTGTCGGAATGAAAAGACTACATTATCTTCGATGGTGAACTGAAGCACCGGAATGAAGCAGACCAAAAGCGACGACCTCCAACAAAGCCGCGCTACTCTGCGCCTCCAAATGTGGTCAGAAAATAACAGTAAGACCTCCGAAGTCCACACCACCAAGCAACGCCGTCAATCGAAGCCAGACGATTCCTATGCCGAAGACGTAAAACTGAGATCATGTACCGGTCTGAAAGCCTACTATTTCAATACTCGTTCAATTAAAAACAAACTTTCTTTGTTCCGTTCCTTTCTCGAAATTGAGCAACCTGATGTAGTAGCACTTAGTGAAAATTGGCTTAACTCTAGAGTATCTGATTCAGAAATTACCGGTCTTCTTCCTTACAATGTGATCAGATACGATAGAGAATCTAGAGTAGGAGGTGTTGCTTTGATAGTACGGGATCATTTAACTTTCGTTAAACAATCATTTTGTGGTACATGTGAAGTAGTTGCGTTTCATTTGTATTTAGCGAATTCATTCTGTCGTATAATAGTTCGCTGCCGTCCTCCAAATTAAAGCGCTGAATTAACTACTACATTGTGTGATTTGTTAGTAGACTTAACAGCATTTTGTAACTTCCCAACTATCGTAGTGGGAGACTTCAACAGCGACTTTCTAATTAAATTTTAAACTGTTTCTGATACTATTTTACGGTATTTCATAGATAATGCTGGCTATAATCTTATACTTAATGATCCAACTCGCCATACGGAATGTATAGACTGGCTTTTGACTACTGAGAAGAATGTTGTATCTAGTCCTCGCATCATTCCTCCCTTTCATTCTGGAATTCAGTTCTCCTTGTGATTCTTTTTTGCACTTCCTGGAAGCGATGTTGTTCTTGATTTCGCTAGAGCTGATTATGAAACACTGAATGAATATTTCTCAAGTATAGAATGGGAGAATAGTTTTGACCGTTTTCATGATATTGATGATCTGTATTATAGTTTCTGTAAAATAGTGATTGATGCGATTGAATTACATGTTCCGAGGCGACTCCCTTGTTCTCCAATTGCCTCTTATCATTCTTATATACATATACTCATCAAATACAGAAATTCACTTTTTCTTAATATTACAGTACCTTTCGTTCGCCCTCTTTATATTAAAGCTAGTTCAGACCTTCTCAAACAAATTAAGAAATGGATTAAGTATTGTGAGAGCAAAAAGTTGAAGAGAGCGGCTGACCTGTATCACCATATTGCTTCCCTCCCTTAACCTAAATCAGCTCCTCCACGTTGTTTAAAAACTGCTACTGGTTCTACTGTTGTTGACCCTCTCTGGAAATGTAATTTATTAGCTTCCGAGTTTGCATCTTCTTTCACTGAAGACGATGGCTTTCCTCCTCCTATTCCTTCTCAACCAGATAATCATTTGTTTTTGCCATGCAATGTTTACCGAATTCTCTCCAAGCTCAAACCTACTGGTTGCGTCGGTGCGGATGAAATTCCTCAGATAGTATTCAAAAAGTGTGCCAAATCACTCGCTCTTCCGCTCACTGAAATTTGCAATTTCTCTTTCTGGCTTTGTGAGACCCCTTCTGTATGGGAACATTCTCTGATTACTGCTATCCCTAAACCAGCGAAAGACTCTACCCTACCGTCCTCGTACCGAACAATATCCATTATTTTCCCTACTTCTAAAGTCATGGAACGTTTGATAAGAGCGATTATCGATGACCATTTAGCGAAATTCGAATTGTTACCCGTAAATCAACATCATTTTCGCTACCGTGCTTTTGTTGTCACCAATCTTTTAGTCTGTGAAGATGACTGGACACAAGATATCAGTAGGGGCTTATCAATCGATGTGATTTATTTGGACTTTACTAAGGCTTTCGACACGATTAGTATATCTAAATTGTTGACAAAGCTAGCGAGTTTCGGTTTGTCTCATCTTTGATGTCTTGGCTAGAATCTTTTCCGGTCTTCAATTTTTCTGTACGAATGGGCAAGACAATGACATCTGGCGTTCCGCAGGGTCCCGTATTAGGACCACTTCTCTTTTCCCTATATATTAACGAATTGAATTACGTGCTTAGCCCGTACCCGAATGTACGTTATCAAGCATACGCAGACGATATAAGACGGTGCTGGGAATTTAGTTCGGCAATTCGTGTTGTTTCGGTATCTGTGGCAAGTTTATCGTAAAATTCATCGGAATTTCTCGCCATTTCTTTGTTAATTCGTGGAATCAAAATTTTATTCTATTTCATCACTTCTGGCACAATAAACAATCAAATATGAAACACAAGAGTAAGCAGATAGCGAATATTGCCTGACGGAACTCGAACTGTTCGAATTTCGTCATGTATTGTTGCTCATCACTTGACGGATTTCGAATGGTTCGAATTTCGTCATGCTACAATACTCAGCACATGGCGAAATTCGAATGGTTCGAATTTCGTCAAGTTACGATGCTCTGCACTTGACGAATTTCGAACTGTTCGAATTTCGTCATGTATTATTGCTCATCACTTGACGGATTTCGAATTGTTCGGATTTCGTCATGCTACAATACTCATCACATGGCGAAATTCGAATGGTTCGAATTTCGTCACGTTACGATGCTCTGCACTTGACGAATTTCGAATGGTTCGGATTTCGTCATGCTACAATACTCATCACATGGCGAAATTCGAACTGTTCGAATTTCGTCATGTTACGATGCTCGCTTTCTAAATCTCACACTCTCCCCACACTCTCGCAATTTCGCACTCTCCCGGCTATTCAGCAGATTTATATAGTACGAACAAAACGATCAACCTATACAGACCGGGTTTGCACGAATGCTATACTATTCTCTTTTCGCGACACAGAAAAAGAAAACAGTATAGCGTTCGTGCAAACCCGGTCTGTATAGGTTGCTCGTTTTGTTCATACTATCTATATAAGTCTGCTCTTATTTTGCTGAATAGCCTTGTACTGATCATCAACCGATGACGAAATTCGAACCGTTCTAAATTTGCCTTGTAATGATCATAAACCGGTGACGATATTCGAACCGTTCTAAATTTGCCTTGTAATGATCATCAACCGGTGACGATATTCGAACAGTTCTAAATTTGCCTTGTAATGATCATCAACCGGTGACGATATTCGAACACTTCTAAATTTGCCTTGTAATGATCATCAACCGGTGACGATATTCGAACCGTTCTAAATTCGCCAACTCTTATGTCTTTGACACTCAGTGCTTTTGTTTCTTATTTATCTTGCTAAAGCAAAAATCTGTGTATTAAATATGACACTTGTTTCTTTTTCAAATCCTCTGTGCAATTTACGGATAAACGAGTTTTTTTACCGCCATGTTTCAAAACTCGCCACAGACACCGAAACAACACGAATTGCCGAACTAAATTCTCAGCACCGTCTTATATCAAATTATACGTATCTTACAGTGCTCACAATCTAACTGAACGAACTCTCGAAATGCAAAATTTTCTAGATGCTGTTTGTACTTGGAGCGTAGCCAACCATCTTTCTTTATCTTCGAACAAGACTTATCATCTATGCTTGGGCGAAACTTCTCGTATTTTCAATACCACCTGAAAACAATGTTTGAGTAGTTAAAAAATTAAAACAATTTTAAAAACTCAAGTGAGAGACCTTGGAGTCCAACTTGTAGTCCCATCTCTTCGCAGACATGACGCAATTCTTGAACGAACTATGAAGGCTACTAAAGCGATGTGCGCTACGCTCCGCTACGCTCCGCTCTATAACTATCAATGATTTTCAAGTACTTGTTGAGTGTCTACCTCATCTAGAATTTGCCTCTAGTCTATGGAATCCAATATACCGGAAGGATTCTGATCTGTTGTATGGGCCTTAAATGTGCATTGTCATGTGTGGGTGTGTAGCTCAGTGGGGAGAGCATTCGCCCGGAACGCGAAAGGTCACGGGTTCGGTTCCCGTCACACCACACGATTTTTGCACAAGTTTCTGCGAACAATCCGCTCCTCTGCTCGGTATAAAAATCCGTTGCTTGGGATCAACGAGGAGTAAGGAATACTCTTATTTACATGGTGGCCGAACCGGGATGAAAAGAGAGGATAAAAAAAAGAGAAAAAAGATAAGAAAAAAAAGAGAAAAAGAAGAAAACCCGAGCATGAGCTAGTTCGCAGAAACAAAGGCGCCTAGACCTCTGACCCTAGACCTCGAGAGACCTCGGTGTTGAGAGGGGGGCATGTTGTATGGGCCTTAAATGTGCATTGTCATGTGTGGGTGTGTAGCTCAGTGGGGAGAGCATTCGCCCGGAACGCGAAAGGTCACGGGTTCGGTTCCCGTCACACCACACGATTTTTGCACAAGTTTCTGCGAACAATCCGCTCCTCTGCTCGGTATAAAAATCCGTTGCTTGGGATCAACGAGGAGTAAGGAATACTCTTATTTACAGATCTCCTAGATAAGGTTTTTTAGATCTTTTTCTAGAATTTTCTTTTATCGATGTTTCCAACTGCCGGATTACCCTCTTAGCCTTCCATGTTATAGATATCGTCTGAATCTAGTTGGCCTGAGTACTTTAGCTGATTTACAAAGGATGATTGCAGAACTTAAAATGGGTTGGAAGATTTTCAAAGATAAGTGAAAAATCACGCATTTTCAAGCGCACCTCCCCCACTCGAACAAATAAAACTGGTATTGCATTTGGATGTACTTCTTCCACTTATAGATTCAATTGTTTCGGTTTACGGCTTTCAAGAATGTTTTTACGGGATCTCGAGTGAAATATTGAATTCAGGTGCAGTAGAGCAGTTCATAAGTCGTATCCGTAATGAGAATCTGCTGAGTTAACTGGAGAATAATCAGTATCATTTAGAAATTTGCCTGTCGCCACACTTATGTTTGTATCATTTACAATGTGTCTCACCATAACCTTGCATTGTAAAATTTCGATTAAATAAATAAATAACCGTAGATGAACTAATGTTTTGAGTATGATTTCACAACTTTAACTGTTCTCGCCAAAATTCAATTCTAGTCAAGGTTTGTATCAAAAAGTTATCCTATTTGTTCTTGAAATAGTCACAGTTGTCATAGTGTTTGATGAATAGTTCCAATAATGAGTAGATCTGTTTGATGAATAGTTCCAATAATGAGTAGATCTGTTTGATGAATAGTTCCAATAATGAGTAGATCTGTTTGATGAATAGTTCCAATAATGAGTAGATCTGTTTGATGAATAGTTCCAATAATGAGTAGATCTGTTTGATGAATAGTTCCAATAATGAGTAGATCTGTTTGATGAATAGTTCCAATAATGAGTAGATCTGTTTGATGAATAGTTCCAATAATGAGTAGATCTGTTTTTTGTTCTCCAATATATAGAAAAATTCTTTTGCTCCGTTGCAAGAAACGGCTTCTTTTCGAATCTTTTTTTTTATAGAAAAAAGTTATCTGGAAATTTCCAAATTCAGTTAAAATTACAATTTTTAAATTACAATTTTTTATAAAAGTCCTATAAAGAGTGAATGTTTAGGTCGCAGCCAACAGCTCACGCACGGAGACGAAAACGGCATGGTACTCAGTTAGTTATTCTCTTCGAGAATAATTCAGTTTGAAACAATAAATTGAAATATAACTTGATTTTTAAGAAAAACTAAGTTCTTCTTTTAGACATTCTATTTTTCAAAGATAGTATAAATAGAAATGAATATTTAAAAAACTTCATTCTAGTTGACATTATTTTTGAGCTTTTTTCTGGTTTCTAGAAACTTTTGCTGAAGTTTTCAGTAGAAGAAAATTTTCAGCATAGGCGTATACCAGGATTAGTAACAGTATATTGCTTGATGTCAAGTTTTTTTATAATTATGATTTATTCTTCGAACCGAAAAAAATTAGATAGAAAAAAGAAAGAAGCAGAAACTTACTTTTGAAAAGTTTTAAATGAAAAACGATATGAATGAAGAACAAAAAAAATTTCTTGGCAAGTTTGTACTGTTCCTACATATTAAGTACCTTTTTTAGGTTGTATCTATATACGAACAACATGGTGAAGCACGTAACAACCAAAGTAATTTAATGATTTCATGTGGCGAGAATAATCAGAACCTTAGCTTAAAATTGTAACATTTCATTGTTAAAGTTGAAATTTATGATTCAAAACTTTTGCCTATGACTATCAGAACATTAAACTTGAGCTTAAAAAGCTAATTTTCACACATCCATTTCGAAGAGTCTGAATTTAGATAGTTTTCGAATTCTTAGTTGAGAAATGGAGCGAAATCGGGAAAAAATCTTGCCGTAGTGGAGATTTTTTTTACAATGGACACTTTCAACTCTATCACAAGAGGATGCATAGTTACCGATTATCTCTCAATTCAATTTAATTAAAACGTTTTATTCTCAATGTCAGGCGGCATGAACTCCATCTGATTCTCTGGGTCTTGATGTTGAAGATAAGAAAGTAGAATTTATACTGTAGTGTCGATTATGGTTTGGACATTGCGGTCTCAAGGTGTACAAATCGGGCCAGAGACCGAAATTCTTAATTCTCGGCAATAGAAATGAAGAGTTAAAAGTAATTCGATCTCTTAATTAATTGACTCTACCAAGAATCTAGAAATCCATCTCGCCATGGATAGTATGTACACATGGAGTAGAAAAACAATGAAAGGCATTTTTTGTCAAACAGAGCAGTGAAATTTATAGTTATATATATTGATTGATGGACAAAAAGGTCTCTTTGTGAATATATAATTATTTCAAAAGCTCAATAATTATAATATTTCTAAATGAAATTTTTTTTCATCACTGAAAACAAGTGCATAATTTTATTTTTAAAAAAATAAAAGTTCATAAGACCTTATCAGATATTCGAATAAAGGTAGACTTAGCAAAGATCTGAAATATTACAGGACTGCATACGGGTGAGGATTATTTTAGATAATATTTGCAAACAGTGAGAAGCAAACAAGTCTTACAGGTCGATAACTGAACTTGTGGACTTTGATCTATGTTGTTCCGGGACTTGATAATAAGGTTACGAAATGTGTAACCGCAACCGAGCAAGCGGGTGGTAGGGGTTCTTATTTAACTTATTTGACCGCTCAAGTTTATTTGCACTTAGTACTCAACATATAATTCTTCAAATGCTCAGTTACACAGTTTAAAGGCAGTGACACCTCGTTAAGACGACAGATGATAATACCATCGCACGAAAAAAAAAACCGTTTTCACCGGACCGGATCGAACCCAGCCATCGCTTTTCAATCCAGGAGCGAGCGCGTTATCATTACACCACGGAGACACATTACTGTTCCGTGCAATTGTGCTATATAAAAAAGTCTGATTTGCCTTTCATATAAATACATGTATGCATATGGTTCGATCCCGCCCGGTGAAAACAGCAATTTTCCGTGCGATCGTATTATTGATTGTCGACTCGATAAATAACAAAAACTTTGTAAATAATTACTATAGTTTAGATATTGAAAGGATTTTTATAGGTGTATTGTGTGTGAAACTAAACAAAGTGTAATAATGTTGAATAAGAATTGCACATAACGTTCGGTATAAACCCTGAAATACATTGGTGGAAAGTAGACTTGTTTATTATTATTTGTTTAGGACAGGTACTCAAATTGTTCAGTACTACTCAAGACTGCTCTAATCTTACCGGCTTTCCCTTTAATCCTTTTTTATTCTCTCATGTATGTTTACGCGTATATGAGTGTGAAGAGTTTTTAGGAAATACTCCTCAGTGGCCCGGAGTAGGGTTAAGAGAGATATAGAGTCATATCTCAATCCTTCTCTTACTTTCTCTCTTTCTGTCTTTCTCACTTTCCTCTCTCTTTCCCTCTTTCTCTCCCTATCTCCTTTCTTCTCTCACTCTCCTTATTTATCTTGCTCTCTCTATCTAGCACTTTTTCGCCTTCTCTTCTCATCACTCTTTCATTTCATTCATCTCTTTGCCTGTCTCTATTTTCACCCCGAAAGAAGTTTGTGCAGATTTTTGGCAGACCCAGATCTTATCCGCTTTTTTCGAACTTTCGAGCACTGGAAGTCAAGTTCGCTTATTTTTTTATCTATATCTCTTCCGATGTTTTTTTCTGACTCCTCTCTTCTTTCTTTTACTATCCCTCTCCCTCTTTTTCATATTTTCCCTCCGAAACTTCAAAAACCTCTTTCTCATGCACCTTCTCTTTCTCTCTCTGAACTACTGCGGCTCTCACTATTACTCACCTTTTCGTCATCTCTGCTTTCCTTCTACATAACTCTACTCTCTCTTTTATCTTTCACTTTTTTTGTATTTCATACTTTTCTCCCTTTTTACTCATGTTCTCTCTGTGGTATTCTATCTGTCCATCAGTCTTTTTTTCTCCAACACTTTATTCCTCTATCTTTCCTTCTTTCTCTGTCTGTATCTCCTCTCTCCTCTCTTTATCTTCTTTCTCCTTCTTCGGTCTCTTAGTTCTCTCTAACTCTCAGCGCAACAAAGTAGCAGGCGAGTATGAATATTCTCGGTCATTTTTTTTGTTTCAAAGCAGTGCAGAGCCTCTTACCCTCTCTCTCCTCGCCTCACCCCTCAGCTTCCACTGGCGTGTGTTACTAGGATTTATTTCCTCCTTCCTTACTTGTTCTCAAAGCTGTCTCTCTCTCTTATTTCCTTTCTATTTCTCACTCTTTTTTTCTTATCCTTCAAATCTTTTTTCACTTTCTATTTTTTTCAACTCTTAATTCGTTTTTGGAGTACGTCACAGAAAAAATAATATATAACAAGAGGTTGAACAAGAGATGAAAGGAAAAAGGAAATAAACGTCAGAAGAAGAAGACAGTCATTTATTAATACATGCAAATTCGTTCAATTTTCTATGAATTTTTCCCTGTTTTTTTTTGGGACTAAAGTTTATACTCGAGAGCAACTTAAATTATAAAGATTTTGCACATGTTGAGCCGGTTCGAATAGCCAATTTCATTATAAAGTTAGTCTGACAAAAAAACATTTACCTGAACTCTGCCTCTTGGGATTATGTCGAGCGAAGCTCAGTGTTTTTTATTATCTGGATCTATCATTCCAGTGAGAGAGAATATTGTTTCATCCTTGCCTAATGATTGAATGACCGGTTATATCGAGCTGGACGGGCTTCTGAGGGCCGGCAACATTTAAGGAACTCAGATACTTTTCTCATCAAGTAATAAAACATACTCTCAAACGAAGACATATTCAACAGCGAGAATAATAGAGTACCAATTTAAAAAAAAAAACAAAAAACTTTTAATAAACTAATTATCCGATACTAACCCATAATCACTTTTGAGAACTGAAGAATTACTAGTTCAGAAGAGGGTCATATGATTGATTGAGAGGATTTTGAGGCGACTTGAGATAAAGAATATGAGAAAAGAAGATCTTTCTAAGTGGTGTTCCGTGCGGCCAGATGTCTAGATTAGATCCGCTCAAAATTCTACTACTTTACGCATCCAGTTATTTAGAGTTCTAGAAGCAGTTTTTGATACAGCGTTTCCAGCAACCATGTTTTCGTGGTTATATGGTATATTTCCCCGTGATATTTCTGACTACAAGGAGAGAAAAAACTAGTAAACAAATATTAAGCGAGAAGTTTGCACAGAACAGGGTAAACTTTATTGAGTTTTTGTACGGTAAAAAGCTAGTACACAGGGCGACATTGAACATATTAGTATATTCCTTTCCATGAGCAAGTGCGTGACCAATACACTACGGGAAACGCCTTGCTATATGGAAGTAGCTTGAGAAGCATATAACTTGTTTTTAAGGACCCACGAAATAAGCTAACATGATATTTCATGTCAAGGTTATCAGTTACATCTCTTTATCCCTCCTTTCACCCTTCTTTTTATAACACGACCCCCCCCCCTCTCAGGCTTCATTCAACTTCCCGTTTGCTCTCTTCAATTGCCCGTCAAATCTGAGAATCAAAAATTCCTTTTTGTTTCAATTTCTCACACTTCTAGTAAAGATAGGAGTAGGGCCTTTTTAACATGCTCCGCCCACTTGCCTCATACACCCGTTTCCCCGCTATAACCCAGTCGGGCTAGATGTCTGCTCAAGTCAGACCGATAGAGGAGGCAGACAGATAGAGAAAGAGTATGAGGGAGGAGGGAGGAAAAAAGAGAGGAAAGAGAGAGGAAGAAAGATAGATAGAGAGAAAAAAGAGAGAAGGTGAAAGAGAGAATGGAAAAGAGATTGACGTGAAGGATAGAAGTCGGAAAACTTTCTCTCTTTTTTTGTACATGCTTCATGTTCGGATTTTTCTTAGTGCGTGAATCCTAGAACTTATTTGCCTGCAATTTATAATTCCGTACCTAGCTTAATTGCTACTTCATTTGAACTGCCGCCTACAGTACTTATCCGTGCCGACGCATCATTCGGGTCACGTCGTAACTCGCTAGGCCGTCTCTCGGCGCCTTCTTAACGGGGCCTTATGCTGGGCACATCTCATCAGCGGCGGCTTCTACTCCCGACGACTGGAAGTTCTACCGTTGCCGGTTACTGTAGCTGCCTGGAAACGGCACGCTGCGGGGGCTAGCTACTTCAGTGGAGGGCGCCGGTTCGGGGTCACCAGTCGGCGCCAGCAAAAGCGAAAGAAGCGACGGTGGCCGGTGGATCACAGCAACGGCGCGACAGCTGAAGCGACGGTTCTGCCGCAGCTGCAACCATTCTTAACCGGCTGTACATCCAGCACGGCCCGCCGTCTCCGGGCGGAGCCTCCTTATCACCGCCCTCATCGCCACCCTCTCTACAGGATATACAAGAACTTAGGTGAGCGAGGACGGGGTTCTACGGAACCATGCTACGTACATATTCCTTGAAGAGTGCCAAGAAGTTTAAGAGTTCGAATTACTAGATAGAAAGAGCTTTCACACATAATTTGACCGGTTACGGGGTCAAACCCAGTGTAGAAATACTCTTAGGCAATGTTTTTTTGTGATTAAAAAAAAACTTTCTTCAAATAAAATATATGACGTTCTCACAGTTTTTCCTAATTCAACTCAGTTAAGCTTTTGGGATCGTTCCAGCAGATAGTTCTAAGGCTTATTTTTCTTCAGCGATACCAACGTCTCTGGTATTCAAAAGTGTTTTTACAACTAGTTAATCAGCAGATTATTGTCAGTTCTCACCAGTATTGACTCTCAGGAATGCAAGATTGGGAGATGTTTTTCGTGCAACCAATCATTTTTCTGAGTTCTTCATCTAGTACACCTGTCACCAGCTTTTATTTATCTTTTCCTTTCCTCTCTCCCTCTTTATTCGACACTCTCTCACTTCTCTTTATTCTCTTAGCTGTAACTTCCTATCTTTTTGCCTATATATTTCACTCCCTTTCTCTCTCTCTTTCTCTCTCTCTCTCTCTCTCTCTCGCTCTCTCTCTCTCTCTCTCTCTCTCACTCTCTCTCTCTCTTCAGTATCGGCTCTTTTCCTTTTCCTTTATGCAAGCTCCCTACACAAGTCCTCTGCCAGAAGCACACCGCTAATCACATTTACGTGTTTGCTCGTCAAAAGCGATAGCATAAAAGTAAGCCTAAGCCAGTGTTCGCTTGCTTCTGTCGCTTTGTGAAGATGACAGCGCATGTATTAAAAAATTTGTCTCGGATGACTATATCTCTTGCAGGCCTCCCATCCAGTTGGATATAATCTCATAAACATACCAATGCGTTCAAAAGCACATACAAAACATATACTCATATAATACATTTTGAAGTTTTTATTACGCGGATTCTTTTAAGACATCGCGTGGAAGGATATAGAAGTCATAAGGTTATAGCTGGATTGAGGGGAAAGAACCAAGAAGAAAAGTAAATGGGTTCACATGCACTTCGAAGGGAATTTGAGTTGAGAATGAAGAACAGGGAGTCTTTACATAATAGCCGCTCAGGAGGATGAAAAACGAGGAGTATTTTGGACATTGCTTTTAACTTCTCATCTTGACCAGGCGTCGCTGCTTTTAAACTGTGTAACTTAGAATTCGAAAATATATAGACAATTAGAAAGAAATCCATCGCACGGGAAATATTTTGGCACTTGGCTGGGACCGAATAGACAATTAGCCTTTTTCATATTAAGGTTGGTCTAATATTAACAGGTGTCTAAGAAAACTCAAGTCAATATGATAACAACAACAAAAACAACCTAAAATAGATTTCGTGCGAAGTTATCGCCTTTTTGGTAGTTGGAGGCTTTTTGTGTTGGATATTCAGCAAGTTTTTTGATTACTTTGAAAATTTCAATTACCCCTCAATTCGATTCCGTTTATAATCTAACTTCAATTACTCACGCAAGATAAATTAGCTTCAATTATTGAAACTATAATTAAACCCTTCTAAGTGATAAAGTGAGACAATAAGATATTAGAATGATTTGGTCGCTACCGCTTCTAGATGTCAAGGTCCCGCCAGAATACTTTTGTCTATCACACTTGATCAATAGAGGAGAGAAATATTAGTAGGTCGAAAGCTCCGAACGATGCGAATCAGAAAGAGTCTGACATAAAGAACTTTCCAATGTGCAAGGCAGCTGAGAGTCAGAGAGCATTGATGACGTTTCGGTGACAGCTTCAATGAACCATAAATGACCTTGAAGTGATTTCGAAGGATATATTTAGCTATAAAACAAGAGCAGGAAAGAAAGAGGAGTGTGGGGAGGGTAAGAAGGGCTCTGAAGAACTTCATTGCATCACACTTTCGGCTTATTGACGTCCCATCTCATTCATTTTTTTTGGTCTCCTCCTCTAGCCAAAATACCAATTGGAATCGGCTACTCGAATTTGAATTACAGCGTGTACATCTCCTGAATTCTCCTCCCTTCTTTCAAATTCCTTCTTCTGTCTCCCAAAGCTTTAGCCAAAAGATTCAAAGGAATGAACGTAGGGAAGAAGAAACGAAGTACTACTTGAAAGAATGTCAAATCAAACACCTGTGTGTAAGGCAGCATATGTACGAGATACGAGTTTTCTAGAGGGTTTTTGGAAGAGTGTTGAACTGTGAAAACCAATACATTCATTACAACATAGTTATTTTTAGAAGAGCTTGGTTTGAGTGAGTTGGTAAAGATTAAAGAAGGTGATAAATCTTCGAGGGCTAAGATACAGTTCAATTGGAAGTATTTCATAATTTTTGCTAATTCACATTTTTTGTATATTTATAAATGAAATTTTTCCCCTCAAAACGCCCTCAAAACTAGTTGAGGTCAACTAATCGAGCAATAAACTGTTTTAGTAGTCTCAACAACTTTTATGTTGGTTTTTCCTGTGAATTATGATTATATGAATCTATTCCCCCCGTATTGAGATGATTTTTTTTGGTTTCTTAAAAATTTGGTATCGAAGAGGGAACTTTACGTGTGTCTACAAAGTGAGATACACGTTTAACAATGGTAATAACCTCAACTTGGCGAAACTCCTCTTTGAAAAATTGATTAGAAAGAAAAGGATTATTTGATGGGAGAAAACTATTTTTTTTGTTTGATTTACAATGAATGTCATAGAAATCAAGCGCCATAATTCATAGAAAATACATCACAATTCTAATATGAATAATAGTCCTGATACGAGCGGGGACGTTAAACGTAGATGAGAGAATGTAGGATATGGTTCGATACGGTCTCAAGGTGTCCAAATCCTGCTAGATACCAAACTCTACAATTCTGATGAGTGGAGGGGAGAAGAGTGGAGGTAGAGAAACAACCGCTCTCTTGCCGGTCAGAATGGTAATCAAACCCGCGACTTGAATACGCTCAGACTGATAGTATAGTGCTCTACTGATTGAGCCATCACCGGAGAGAGGAGGGCTTAAACTAGTATTAGTCAACTCTAATTATTACGAGTGAATTGAAATTTTCAAATCTGATCAGCAAAAAACTGTCGTGCCCAGTCATTTGCCTAAAATTTGATTAAAACTTCTAAAAAAATTCAAAAGTTTCATTTATTAAAACAACGTGAATAGGGGTTTTCTATGTTCAAAAGGCTTTTGAGAGAAGGCTCTAAGCTGTCTTTCTATCCCCAGTTCAATTTTCTTCATTGTCACCGAAAGGTTTTTCAACTTCTTTTCCAACTTTTATCATCTTCGTTTGTGAAGCTAACTCAGAATCTTCAAATTCTAAGTTACACAGTTTAAAGGCAGTGACGCCTGGATAAGATGACAAATGATTGAACTATCGCACAGAAAAAAGGTAGTCCACCGGGCGGGATCGAACCCAGACAATCTCGACTCAAACCGGGTGCGCGTGTTACCATTACTAACTCAGAATGTTTGAATAGTACATAGATATATATAGCATGTATACAAAAAAGCATTTCGACTGAAGTTATAGCGGTGCATCTGTGGTGAGGGTCTGAAACTGACTCAATCAAAATAGAATAGAGATATGATTCGATTTCTAAAGTACTTGACTATTAATTGAATGCTCTAATTAATTTTGGAATAAAATGTTTTTCTTTTGCGACAGTCCAAAAAATTTTTAACGATGCGTCTAGCTGCCTTAGACTGTGTAACATTTCAAGAACTTACATTTATCTTTCACCTCTACTCTGTTTCATTCATGAGAATGAGTGGTTGAAAGAACAAGGCATTTGAGCCTTTCGAACAGGACTATCACACGGAATGGGAATGTGACTCCGTTTTGTGATAGTAAGACACTCGAGCTACCGGATAGAGAGGTGGAACATGGTTGGGTTCAATTCCGCCCGGTTGACAAGCTTTTTGACGTGTGACCGTTTATTCAATTGTCTACCAGATTATTAAACTGGCTGATTCGCAAAAGCGGGTTCAGCTCCCATGATGACAGGAAAATAAGGGTTGTTTTTCAACCTCCGCTTTTCATCACTCTTCTCTTATTGCACCATGAGACCGTGGTTTTCTAAACATAGAACGGTTTTTCCGAGTCTCGAATTTCTCGCTCGACCTAAACACACGGATTACGAAAGAATTTTATGAAATTTGATGAATTATAAAGATTCATGTCTCGGGAATTGTAATAAAACAAGAAGCAAAAATATCAATTTGTATCAAAGTTAGGCGCTGAAGGCTTGCAAAGATACAAAACGGAAGAATACAAGTGCGTAAGTAAGAGTTAAAAGAAGCAAATTCTATGTATTATGAGGCTCCCTGACTATGTAATGATATTATTCCCTTTAGCATTAGACCGAATAATAATTTTTAAAGATTATAGTGTTGTATTTGAGTTTTTTTACAGTTTGGAAAGAAGCGAATAAAAATAAAGATTGAGGATAGTTAGAGTTTTTCGAGATTTTGATGAACCGGAACACGTTAATTTAAGACGTTGTTAAACGCAAAATTTTTTCTGTGTTTTTCTTTTTCAAAGTTCTTGTTTTTGTTCGCTGTTTTGCACCAAGTTTTTATTTTGGTAATTTTTCCTTTCCTTCTTTTCGATTTTCTGAATCTTCAGCAACTCTTTCCTTTCACTGTTCTCTTTCTTTTTTTTGAATTTTTAGTCTTACTCTCTTCAACTCTGTCTTTTTTCTGTATGAGTCTTTATATACATGTTTCTTGATTTCTCTTCTTCTCTCTTTCTCGGTTCTTCTTACCCTTCCCTTTCTCTTTCAATTTTCCTCGTTCTTCTTTCTATCTCTTTTTATGTTTCATTCATTTGATTTATCTCCTACTCAGACTTCCTTTCTCACGCAAATAATTCTTATTTCTCCTTGTTCTGTCTATGAAAAAAGTTGCCTTGTGGGGCATAGCGAGAATGAATGATTTCAGAAGAAAGAAGCAACCGAGAACATAATCGGTTGCTTTCCAATCTTTACAGCCCTCTTCTCACACACAACAAAGAGACATCAAAACTCGCATATGTGCAATCTTGGTTCTTCCACTCTCTCTCTCTCTATTTCTTTCTCTATCTCTTTCTCTCCCTCTTTCTCTCTCTCTCTCTCTCTTTCTCTCGTTCTCTCCCTCTTTCTCTCTCTCTCTTTCTAACTCTCTCTCTTTCTCTATATCTCTCTCATTCGCTCTCTACTTCTCGTTCTTCTTTTTCTAGCTTTGTCTCTCTTTCTTACTTTCTTTCATCTAGTTATTTCCCTCTCTTCTTCTTATTTTATATCCTTTTTCCTCTCTTTCTGAATCCCTCTTCATCATTACTTTATCTTTTCTTTTCTGTTCCAGTTTTTCTTAAGCACTTAAAATTTGAATATTTCGCCTCTTACTACACTCATAAAGGCTAATAACTATTTGACTTAATGAATATGACTGAATGAATATATTTCACTCACTCAGAATACTTCTTCAGCAGTCTCATCATCAGCTCAATTTAACTGAATGAATAGTTATTACCAAAACAAAAAGAAAGGAAAAAACTGTGTTTTTTCTAATTCTTC